>CM061040.1:85877976-85997976 GCA_030762985.1 Adelphocoris suturalis
GATTGGAGATATTTTAAGATGAATACAAGGTTGTGGGTTTAAATTTGAACTGTGTCTCACATACATAAGATTAAAATCGTTCACTTGACGGAGTGCCGAAAACGTGATAAGTAACGTGAAAGACTTTCAATTCTTCATCCACAAAATTTGTATTTCTAGGTTTAATAAATTTAAATTTACTCAAAAACTTTACTTAGATTTTTCATTGAAGTAGACAGAACTTACCATAACGTATTGCAACGCAATGTACTAACTGAACAACAACATTGCCACGCTAAACTTACTACTCAGCTCAAGAAATTAACTGGAACGTAAAATTACCATATGCCCCAAACGCATAATGTGTACTCTAATATTAATGTTCTTTGAGCTCATCATCTCTTTTGTGTCTCGATTTTTAATCGAATGGTTTCATAAAATTGCCAGGTTCTAACATCAAATTATTTATGAATTCATTGTATATACTGTACTTCCTTGATTAAATTCTGTTCCAAAATGATGTCATAAATATTCGTGACGAAATGGCTTGTTCCAGAACATCTTCAGCTGACCTTGTCGTTTCAGCATCCTTTCTTTGATACCAAGCAGCACCTGGAAGGCTGCATTTCAAATGTAACCCTTCTAGATTTAATGGCATTGAAATCGATTTGTCAGTGTTGAATGGCAGATATCAAGATAAATTATAGTACCTGATAGATTTATTGATATTAATTCAAGATACTCCGATGTTCTTCCATGATGATGCTAAACAGCAATGTCAGTAAATGGTGTCTCAGTTACGACATTATAACGACCGACCGAGGATGCGGTCGACTTCTCAATAAACCAAAATCACGTTACATATCAGGCTTCTCAAGTTCCCAAAATACGATTCCCAATTTTAATTATTTTCGACTTGTAAACATTACAAATGTGTACAGTACCCCTGTTAGTTTTGGACCGGGAAACTAACGAAAAGCCCTGCACCTGATTTAATCCCGATTTAATGATTTTACTTTCCTAACTCGAAAAGTCAACGTAGAGTATTGAATTCCTAACAGCATTGAGAACGGTGAATGAATAAAATACAACCTGTGGGTAGAACCTTAACGCAACAGATCAACACATTTCTCTCTTTTAGGTAAAAGGTAAAAGCGATCCTGTAAAGTCCGCCAAGGTCACTACCATGTTCCCGAAAGAAGAAGTAAATCGCAGAAAAGGCGTTTGATGGATGATACAAACAAACATTTGTGCGGTCCTGACCCAGCAATCACGTTAGGGCAGAATGACGTCTAACCGTCAGCCGCTCAATGAATGCTGAGGGTTTGGCTCGGTGATGGATGACGCTAAATGAAGGATGACTTGGGGAGTCATTCAAGTGGAATTTAGTTAGTGTTCTATTTTCATCACATCCAATAGCTTTATTTTGCAATTAAATATTTTCAATAAACTACTAAAGTAAATTACTTTCAACATTTATTTATCAATAATTATATTTACTTACAGCCGTAGAGTTACACTAAAGTATATAGTCTATTAATACGTGCACTTCTAGAGACGCACCTAATCATACCCATTACAAAATTGTTGGATACAGTGTGAGTACCTACTACATATTGAAGGCATTTCAAAATAACTAAACATTGATTTTTTTTTTTTTTTTCAAGTTTAAAGTAAATTCTTATATTACGAGTATCAATAAAAAATATGAACTGCCATCATGGTACTTGTAGACCTCTGGAAAAAAACCTCATTTCCCAGCATATTTTCTAACTTTTCCAAAATAAAAATAATTTAAAACGATGTTTGTAGAACATTACATTCTGCACCGATTTATCGCCATAAAATGTTAAATTTGTCGATTCATGAGAAAGTTATTGAGTTTTAAGATTTTTTATTAGTCGGAAAATACCAGTTGTTCATAAAATAAAGGTAAAATTTTATACCTGAAGCCAAAAATATCTTCGAGAACCGTTTTGAACACCACAACAACAAAAATTGAATAATGAATATACAATAATAAATTACAAAAATAAATAAATAAGATAGTACCTAATGCAAAAACATAATTTTGATATAAATATTCTTCCTCAACAATAAGTACAATGCCATAACTTGTAGTGCATGAATATGGATTAATTTGTAGCCATAGACAAGCGGTATCGTTCGGAATCGTTGGGTATTTTGATGAATTACTTATGTCACGTTTTATCAGGGGGGAAAATAATTTATTTTCCTGAATAAAAATTCGGTACCTAGTTTATATGTGATTTAGTTCATATAGCTTTATAAGGCAGAATATGCAATTTACAATATACCCATGATGGATACAGACAGAATAAATCCCCAATTTTCAATATAAATCATTATTGCGATGGTGATTTTCATTTAAAATTGTTGATACTGACGATACACCGTCCAGATGGTTTTGTGAGAGGAGAAGATTGATATCCTTCCTCTTCAGAACCATCATCGCTTTCGGTGATAAAATACGGATTTTTCAAAAGTTGGGCTTGTAATAATGTCAGCATCTGAAACAAGGGAGCTTTTTTTAATCTTCGGAGCTTGTCGGAAGCTCGCAATAAAGGGGTCAAATGAAACTCAACACCAGCCAGGTCTCTAATCTAGACGTCTCCGTAGGAATGGGATTCTTCACTGCAATTTGCAACTGTGTCAGTATGCGCAAATATGCGCAAGGTTTTCCAACGAATATACATTTTTGAGAACCTTACCTTCCTCGTAAAGTAACGATACTAAGTTTAATTGAAGATACTTTTGTAAGCATAATTTGACAAGTACCAACTTCAATCTAAACTCCGATTTTCTGAGGATCAAAAAAATTATTTAAATGATGGGAACTTACTTCATAGTGCGTATAACGATTCCCCTACAAGAGAAAGAGTTGATAGTTCTCCCAGCTGTAGTGTACATTAAATAATGAAATGGGTCGTAAAATCGCTCAATTTTTTGCAAGCTGGGAAACGTCATGTTTGAACAAGTGTTATCACTAGATCTGGAGGTTGTGATCTGCCCGAAGTACGAATTCAACAACTCTGGGTATCCATGTCTTTGATTTCAATTAATTTCATTTTTTCCCCATAAATCATTTTGAGACAACTAGAAAAGATGCGATTGTTAATGTTATCGAAAACAAGGCTTTTGGATACAAAAATGAATGCTGTAGAGAAAAACTCACCTTATCAAACTTATCTCACTTGTAAATAAATTCAATTTGACGCATTCGTGATAGATTTAAGGTTTGGCTAAACTCAATTTTAAGGTTGAAATTAAAGTAATAGGGTATACCGTACTAAAGGAGACCATGAAAGTTGAGTTAGTAATTGTCTGTTAAGTTGCCAAAAATCTGGTACCAAAATAGACAACTTACATTCCATACAAGTGAATTACAAATAAATTTTACTCATGCGTAATGATAATTATTAGCGGATGTTCGGAACTAGAAACACTGGGCGAAGTATCGACCTTGGAGGCGTGGTTGTCCGCTCAAGGGCACCAAGAACTCGCCACTCTTGAGATCCGCCCTCATCGATTAACCTGTAGCATTTGAGACACCTGTGCCGCTGTGCTCCTACCTATTAGTGCTCGAATGTTTAATCTACATGACTCATTTGCATAGGTTCTTCTATATTTAGGAAAACAGTGTGGCCTCGAGCACATTTTTTAAACTGCATAATACGCTACTTTCTAAATAATATCCAACAGTTCAAACTTTTTTATTTTTGGATTTTAAGCCTCATCACGGATTTTATCGCAGAAAAGTTTCGAAAAACTTGGTTTAAAATGTATGGAGCCATTGTTAGGCTTCATATTCTACAAAAATTCATTAATTGGAAAATTGGCTTTCAACTTTCTTACGGAAAATTCGTTTTATGGAGAACTTTTTGCCGAAGGTTGTCATCTAACTACGTCGCGCAACAACGTCACAAAAAATTACACGTAACAGCGACACAAAAATATGACATGTAACAACGACTTCGTAACAACGACACATACAAAAAGGCTAGTTTTACCGTTTTCTTGTGAGCTTCATGGTCAATTTAATTTCATTGCTATTCAACTTATAAACTGAAATTGGAAATTTAGGTGAAAAACGTACCTAGTTTTACCGTTTTCTTGTGAGCTTCATGGTCAATTTAATTTCTTTGCTATTCAACTTATGAACTGAAATTGGAAATTTAGGTGAAAAACGTACCTATTCTACGCTCGTCACTCTTTAGCCTTCCGGATCTTTTTTAACACAGAATGTGTTTTAGCCTTGGCATCTGCAACCGAAAACGAAACGTTTATGTGTAACGAAAATATGTTGCAACAATTTCTGATGATTTCCGCTTACAACCGAGTCGTTGCTAGGGAACTGATACTTCGTCATTTTTCATCCGACTAAATTCGTTGACCTTTTTTTCGAAAGCTCTCGATTTATCCAACCATATTATGTTAACTACTGCAAAGTGCGTCGCCAACAAGCTGAGTTATGAACATGGTTATTTGAATAATTGTTTGCACACAGTTGATCCTTCTCAATAATTGATATTGGAACATGATTGCAATCGCTTGTTAATTTCTGATGATTTCATTGAGCTGGTGGTGATTTGCTGTGCTGTTGATAAATAAATAAAACAACTTGACATATTAGTGATAAGATACACTGCAAAATCTGAGTCATTCTTATATGCAGGTTTCACAGGCTCATGTGAAACGCTTGAGCTAAAACACATTCTGTGTTTCAATAATTTCATTCAAAGTATGTAATAAGAGGTAAGAGGGGTCCAGGGGGCTTGCCCCCTAGCGAGGCGCTGAGCGCCTAGTTTTTTTACGTTCTAATATCGGAATTTTCGAGCTGGTAGGCACAACAAGTGGGTATGTAGATACTTATTTTTCATAGAAATTGTTTCCCAACGAGAATGCATACGAGGCTTCAAATTTTAAAGAACGGCTTCGTTAATTTATTCCAATATTATGTAAGAAATAGCTAAATAACAAACTAGCTTAATGCGGGAGTGTCTCGAACCGATATGTGAAATATCGAGTTGATTATCAATACATCATTTACTATAATTTGTATAACTCTATTTGATTTGCTACTGAAATTGTATTACTCATTGCAATAGTACCTCCATTCCGATAATATACTCCTTCATACATAATCACCTAAACTAACCTAAAACTAAACCAGCAGAATAAAACATAGTTCATTTGTTGGGAACCGACAAAATATAAGTTGAAATCAATTTCGCTATACCAGAAAAAATAATATCTTGCAGACAAGTCTGAACCTCGAGAGAGCATTTTCATAATATGAATCCGTAAGTAAACTAGGATAATTGAAACGCATTAAGGGAATCCTCTCTTTATTATTTTGTAAATTACCAACTTCAATCATCTCGCCCCAAATAGTATGGTGAAAGTTCATTACAAATTAATCAATTCCCTTACAATAACTAGTTAATTTTTTTATCGATATGATGTTTCATTGTTGGTAAAGGCTTACAAATATAAACTAAAAATGAATCAGCGTAACATCCAAATAAATCATTTGGGAGTGTACGGTTAGGACGAACGATTTTCCATTATGGGTAAAATAAAGGGTTATTATACATATATGTCTCATGGCAGGAATGTGAAATGTTATTAATAATAAACACAGAAATATTTTTCATATCATTGAGCTGATTGGGGTTATTCCGCATGTTGCAGTTCTATTAAATGTGTCCTAGAAGGTATCCTTTTACAAATCTGAGCAATGTATGGCGATTGGGAGAAATTAGCCTCAGACCTGAATCTGCTGATCAGGGGTGGTTGTAACTGTATTCTACATGTCGTCGGTCGCGAGGCTTAATTTCAAATTTCCAGTTAGGTTGCTTTTGTAAAAATATATGTAAAAATATTACAACAAACAACATGTATAAGCCTACATTATAACAAAACTTACCTTTCAAACTTTGTGAATTTAACGGCTCCTGAAGAGGCCGTACGGCAAAAGTGCTCGAGCGAAAATGAAAAATAGCAAGTATAAGCCAATATTTATATACATGTATACACATATATATACACGTATAAATATATTAATGTTTGTTATTACTTAACTTATTATTTAGCTTCTAGTTTACTTTGTTATTTTAGTTTTCTTTTTTTTTCTTAGTAATTCCTTAATTTGTTGTTGACGTCCTTAGTATCTAGGTAAGTACTGTATAATTTTATAAGTGTTAGACTTTAATTTACATCTATTTACTTAGTCATATTTACCTTGACTAAAATCATTGGGTATGCTTGGGGTCGGTCCCCTTCTCTGATTATCATATTATTTTTCCTTCTTTGGTAGTTTTATGGGTATCTGTTGAATAAGTTTGCATAGTTATTAATTATTGGTTATGTTTTGGATTTATTTTATTTGTTTTTGTTTGTTATTGTTTAATTTAGTATACATAAGGGTGGTTTTTGGTTTAACTTATGTAAGTTTATATTGGTTTTGGGTGCTTATCATTGATAGAACATGAATATCCTTCTTCTGTACATCAAGCATCATTTTCTTCTGCCCCCGTCTGCCGATCTCGCTCAAATTCAGAGGATATGTGGGAAAGATGAATTTTAGCATTCCCCAGCAATTACAACATAATCTTATTATTAGTATCTTTTGCGCATGTACAAATATGTGTTCCTTTTAGGGAGTTTAATTTTAATAATTTTTATCCAATTTTGATGAAATTTTCAGATAATGTACGGATTAGGCTGTAACTGGTACCATATTAATTTCATACTTCTCAAATCATTATTTCATTCTGAGCATGCGCTAACGTAAATGATCAAGAATCATTTTTTTACACCCTAGTCGTCCGATCTCGCTCAAATTTGGTGCATAGTTGGGAAGCGAAGGTTTATTTATTCCATATTATTTTCAACGTGATTGCATCACTGGTAGCTCCAGCGCATTCGCGAAAATGTAATTCCAGGAACCAGGTAAATTTGTTTTCATCAGGTTTTGATGACAATTTCTGGGAATGTGTGGGTTAGGCTGTACATTGACATCCTACATATAATGTCATGTACATATAATGTCATCCTACGGATCTGCAATTTGAAATGGACCTCCTTTTTAATATCAGGAATTCAATATATAAGTGCTCACTGAGCAGATGTTGGATCTCTGAGCCTAACTTGTTTCCTAATCGACTCATGATGATGAAACCTGGAATGTAGCTCCTTTTCGGGGATCTTTTATACAATTACAAAGTATAAAAGGATTTAGATCAGATTCGGAATCTCTGAAGCTAATTTTTTTCCTAATCCACCCACGGTACTGTTATTTAGATAGAGCTCCTTTGGGACACCTCGGAAACAATTATGAGGTACGGAGGCACCCTGATCAGTTGAGGGCCATCTGAACCATGTTCTCTCCTTAACTATCGGGTTCCTGGAACTGTAATGGTGTGAACCCTTTTCGGAGGCACGATGTTCCCATAATATATTGCATACGGGATTTTATAATATATAGGCTAATGATCTGCGTAGACGGACTATCTAACACTGGAATAATGAACCATTGTTTAATAATATGTTGCTTTATATATATATATATATATATTTTCCTCTGCTGTGCCGCTGTCCCACATGGTAACTTTCAGTAACTTGCTGTTATTATTAATACACACAACAGATCCCTTCTTTAAGGAAACGCTGCAAAATATTACATAAAGATTTATTTTCGAAATGTTCATTTAGAAAACTCCAAACTCGACGATAATTAAAAAAAAAAAATATATATATATATATATATATTTTTTTTTTTTTTTTTTTAATTATCGTATTATTATCGTATACAAATTTTTTTTTTTTTTTTTTTTTCCTTTCCGTTCTGTCTAGTAGGGAACAGTTATGTATTTGGGTGTTTTACCTGTGTTTTACCTGTTGCCGTTGATATAGTAGGTACCTTTTTGAGCTTTTAGGTGTTGATTTATTGTTATAAAATTTGGATTAGGGTCTATATTTAACTATCAAACTGAGAAGTACCTTGCAAATCACTCAACTGATTAAGGTTATTCCGCACGAATTGTATTAAACGAGTCCTAGACAGGATCGTTTATGAATCTGAGCAATGTATGGTGATTGGGAGAAATTAGCCACAAAACTAAATCTGCTGATCAAGGGTGTTTGTAACTGTATTCTATAATCTATACTAT
The DNA here is from genome assembly GCA_030762985.1 of Adelphocoris suturalis. Classification (NCBI taxonomy): domain Eukaryota; kingdom Metazoa; phylum Arthropoda; class Insecta; order Hemiptera; family Miridae; genus Adelphocoris; species Adelphocoris suturalis. Next base: position 85,886,151 of record CM061040.1, read on the forward strand.
CAATCGCGAGTCTCCATTTAAAATTTCTGTATCGAAGGTTGATTAAGAAAACAATATTTGCCTCACAGTTCATTTGTTTAATAAGAGTCGTTCCGCTCGTTGTAAGTCTAAGGCTTCGTTTAAATTTCAGCATCATTGATCGATTACGAAAGTAATGACCTCCTATCTTATTAAAGACTTATTAAATTCAATAAATGTAGATTACACCTACATTAGGTATTCTGCCAAAGTTAGTCATAAATCCAAGTAATTATAAGTTTGTTTAGGATATTTATTGAAAATAAGGGACCGAGTAAAATTCTCTCGCATATAGGTACGTTCACAAATTACAAAATATCATATGTTAAATTTGAATTCTCTAGCCTAAAAGTTGGTGCTTTTCCAGTATTTCGATGAGAAGAGAAAATGTATATCAATCCATGGGGAACAGAACTTACTTGGATGAATAGATAAAGGAAGAAAGGATAATGTAGATAAGGCATATATTTGGAGACATATATGTATGAGAATATATTTATACTTGTTGGATTTACGTACATATTATATATTGAGTATAAGAACTCATCACGTATTGGGAATAAGTTCTTTGTTCATTCCAGTTTTTCTTGGGATACGGTGTCAGTTTTTGAAGCTCAGAATAAAAATAACCGCGTTCTTCGTCGAATCGTGGCGATTGTGGAAAATGGCAAATACCATTGGCGGACAAGAAAGAGTCTGAGTGATCCTTTTTCACTTATGATGTGTCCTATTGTGGTAAGAAGGGTCTGTTGTATTGTGTTCACGAATGGGTTGACATTGCTGAAGAAGGCCAGGGGCTCAGAATCCTTTTATAGAGGAGATAGCACTGCAATATTACTTTTCTGTTGGGCAATGCCCAGATATCGCCCGACCGAATTTAATAGTCTCACATCATGGATCATTAAAACCGTTGAATGTAGCTCAGCTGCTTGTAGCGAATTTTCGTGGAAAATGAAGCTATCGCAACGACTCAGAAATTTTTAAAATCAAAATTTTTGAAAAATTTCTTCATTGAAATCCGTTTTGAGGCTTTCTGAAACGGTTCCTGAAGTTCACACTTTTTCATGCGTGCGTGTGTGTGTGTGTCATTATAGACGATAACTCTCCTCAGGATTTTAAGATAAAAATCCCGCTCTTGCGCCAAAAAATCAAGCTTTCTAAATGAAAGGATGAGTTCGTTGGCCAGCACTTTTTGAGAACATTAAATTGGTCAACTTTCAAAAAATCACTAAAAATGACTGAAGTCGGCCAATAATCGTTAAATTTGAAATTTGTAGCAGAGTTTTAGTCAAAACCAAATAGTCAGCGATTAACTAGGACGCCGAATTGTATTTAGTTTTAGTTTTTTCCCCCCATAAAATTGGTTTTTAACGATTTCTTTGTACTCAAATTGCTGAAATTTCAATTTCAATTCAAATTTAACATAATACATTATAATAAGGTAGGTAATTTTAGAAAATTCGCTCATAAGATCATGCTGCATGACTGGAACTTTTATTTTTGGAGCTGTTTAGACAGCGTAACATTTTAGCAAAAACGAATGGCGAACGATTTTCGTTCTATGAAAAATGGCAGATACAGTTCCGTAGCAAAGATTTGGTTGCAAGCTATTATAATCAGAAACACTGTAACGCTTTTTTTATAACTCTTTTCTGTGTTTCAGTTTATCTGCCAAAGGTGTAATGATTTTAAAAAACCGTATTTTGAAATCAATAATAAAAGAGTTTAATTATGTATTTCGATGTAGTCTAGTACCTATCTCTGATTTTACAAAAATAAAAACGAACAGCCACTGAATGATTCTGAACTGCTTTTTGAGTTAGGTATTGTAAACTATTATTTATGTTTATTGCAAAGTCATTCCATACTGGATTGTTGGATTTCGAAGGTTGATTCAAGAGCAAGAGGGTGATTAAGGGGAATTCTAAGACTAATTGGGCCTGAAACGAACCTGCATTATGTAGCAGTACAAAGGTTGAAGGGACACGAGTTGCGGGTTTATTAGTCCGCTGGTCTCGCAGGAAGCGCCCCATCGTCCCGTGGGGGAGGAGAGTACAGAATAGGTCAGCCTGTGCGTGTGTGGGACTGTGAAGCAAGAAAAGGCAATTGGAACAAGCCCAAACACTTCGACGCTAGTCTCCTTTGAAACCCACTGACCACGAATGGACAATTCTTCTCGTGCACCCTTTTAGATAGCAGTACGTCAAGGAATTCTGCACCACTTCTCACATTATATGTCTTCCATTAGAACCTAGTGCATGTGATGAAACATGTATCAGGACGTTATGAGCAGATCTCCGTAAATTATTAGCTGATTTGCCTAAAGAAATTAAGGTATTGCATGGATCCAAAAGTTTTGGGAATAAAATTATCCTCGCTGGAATCCATTTTCAGGAAATCTATAACGGTTCCTAAAGTTTATATTTACACAAACACTTTATTTTTATTTATTTATTTTTTTTAAACACAACACTCCTCAAAGGGGGAGCAGGCACACACCATAAAATTGAAAAATAAACAAACAAATAAGTAGAGTGACGAGGACGCCCAGATTTACCTGAGGTCGGCTCAAGGGATAAGGGAAGGTGCAGAAGGATGTGAAGGAAGAATGAGATGAAAGGAAGTGCCTCTATAAAATCACCACCAGTTCAAGTAAGAACCCCTCAGGACAAGGATGGTGATACCACGGGGCACTCCTGTCAAAATGCCCAACTCGAGTAACTCCATAGCATTTTTCCCGCACCACACCCCTCACCATGACACGGTTGCTCCCATGACCGTGATTTTATCGGTCGCCCCACTTTTTAGCTCAGAAATTGCTTGCCACATATCATTTCAGTCATTCTTATTTATTTTAGCCCACCAGGTCTGCTCCATGTCCACGCTGCCACTGACAACCTGGACATCCAGAATTATGTCAGACAAATCAGGCTTGAAGGCAATGATATCCGGCTTCTTGCCCGGTCACTCGGCATGTGATATAGTCTCTCTCTCTCTCAACATCCCAACCACTGGATGACAAAGCGCCTGCTATCTGATTAGCAACTGCATCGTGACGTAGAATGCGGCCACTTTGAGTGTGAGGGCACTGCTGCACCACATAATAAAGGTTCCCATTTTTACCCCGACAGGCACGACAAAGGGAGTCCACTGCCCCCCCCCCCCCCCCCATCCCTTAACCTCTCACCGAGGTGCTATAGTTACCACTCGGGCAACTGACTCAAATTTTGTTAGAGGTTCATTTTTACAAAACCCTCAATTTCATGGAAAAATCATGTTTTTTAACATACAAACATACTTTTATCCTCTAATTGTTAAATTAAAATAAAAACTGATTATATCGCCAGAGAGCCTAGATCTTGGGACATTTTATACAGATGAGGTAAGCAAAAAACATACAGAAACAGGACACACAGGCCGGTTTGAAAAATTGGAATTTCTCGTACTCGTGGAAATTTCATGTTCAGGTAGTTTTTTCACCAAATGAATCCTATTAAAAAACATTCATTTGGCATTAGATGGAAAGGAAATTTAACGCTCTTTCCAACGGTATCTTCAAATTCAAACTTACTTTTTTAATTATTGTAGTTATTGCGGTTTTAGTGACTTAAGGTCGGAAACCCAAAAAATCTCAAAAATTGAATTACCTACTCGAAAACTAAGCGATTAAAAAAAATCTCTAAGTACGTGGAACTTTGGATCAGAAATGAGCTCTAGAATCACGCCCATAAGTACCGACCACCTTATGAGGGACACCCAGCACAATAAAAACTTTTGATTTGTTTATAATAATAATTGTGAAGTAATGTTTTTAACACTAAATATTACTAATATTTTGGTATATCATGCCTACTGATTTTTCCGGAATGATTGGAGAACGTCCAATTTCGATAATGCAATAAATAAAATCTTGAAGTTTCCGTCAGTGAAAACGAATTATTCCTTCGACTGACTCAATATTTTTAAATTTTATGGAAAAAATGGGAAGTATCAAGATAATAGGGAGGGTATGCTACGGAGCGAACATTGACTGAAACGACAGTTTAGTTTGCTAAATAGTTGAATAAGAGGAGAGGGTGTGGATGAGATATGCTCAATTACGTATACTTTTTGCTTAATACGTAATAGAAAAATAGATTTTACCCTGAGAACATTGTTAATAACCGCACTTTCCTACAATGAGTTGCTATCTTCTATCATTTTTCGAAGCTTCAAATAACCTTGGAGGTCTTCTGTGGTTTAAAACCATGAAAAATCTTGGATTTTGTCGAATTTTCTGGATAGATTCAGTGTTTCTTGAAAATAATATTAAATCATATTTCCTACCCATCCGCATACCCTACTGTTCGAGCCTGAAGTTTATTAGAGTTAACATTAAATTTCCTTGTGATTCAACCGAGCATGGATCGAACGTTTGGATGTATCTACTTGGTTCTACTGGTTTTAAAAATAGTTTCTACAAGATTTCAATTGACTAGTTGAACCACAAATCCAGAAATGGCAAGAGACGGACGACATGTTTGATGCAATATATTTATTTTAATAAAAAAAACCTTAACAATTTTATAGAAAACAAATTTAAAAATCCATTTTTGAAAAAGGATAAATTAAAAATATTTGCTCACGGTAAATTTGAATCTTTGCGGTGAAATAGTTTCATCGGTCAATACATGATTTTTTTAAATGAAAATTTATTCTTGTTTTGGGGGGGGTTCCCACCGTGTTTGTGTTTATTCCACCATTGCCTCCTAGATGTTCCATTGAACATGGAGTTCACCTGGATTCACTTAACAAAATTTTATTAAATACATTTATGGCCTCTATATTGCCATTTGGAATCAGTGAGCCATCTCCCAGCTACCGTCCTTCCGTCTCCCAATCTACCGGACCGATGATTATGAAACTTGGGTCAAAAATCACAAATGGGATCTAATTGCTTCTGAATCTTTGGCATAACTTTTTATCAACACTAATGGGAAAACTTGAAGGGCTTAAATATTAAAAAATCAGGATCTAGAAATTTTTCGAGATAAGAATACCTACCTAATATTTTGATTTATTATTTCCAATAAAAAAAACCTTGGTAATCGACGAAAAAACAAAATTTTCAATCCCTCTTCGAAATGTGTTTGTTTAAATTTCAAAATGCGTAGCCAAAATCGCTGCAAATTATTACACAAAAATGTAGGTATTATTTCTAAATTAGATAGCCCTTCCGTGCAGATCACTGGTCTTTAATTTCTAAACGCAGTCAGATACAACCTACTTTATCCAAACTCGTCGCTTCCCGCCTCGCATAAGGATTCGCTCCTTTTCCCCGCCAAGACATCAACATTTTACGTTGTTTAGTGAATTTTAATAAACACAACGCTTAATGGCAACGTCACCTTCCCAACATGTAGAAGGATTCATAGACTTCGTATTGGACTGAAACTATTTTTGTTTCACATACAAGCACTTAAAATATTTTATTTGATTGATGTATTTCAGTAAGTCGGTTAGAAAAGAAACTAGCCTCAGAGGCGCCTCAACCGACCAGTGGTCTTCCGTACCTCGTAATTGATTCGTAGGTATTCCAAAGTCACTCTATTTCAAACTTGAGCCCCGTAGGTCACTTAGAAAATAAATTAGCGTCTGAGGGTATGACCTAATTAGTGCGCCTTCATACCTTGTAACTGTATTCTGTGTGTTCCGAAACCGCTCCATTTAAACTTAAGTCGCCGTAGGTAAACTAGAAAGGAAATAGCCACAGATGTCCTTCGGCTGATAAGTGCACCATTGAGCAATAAAATTATTGTATTCTAGATGTTTCGAAGGAGCTCCTTTTCAAATTTCAGCACCGCTGGTTGATTAGTACGGAACGTAGCCTCACGAGTCTATCAAGAAGCTGGCACCCACCTAATGACAACTGATGAGATAAAATAAAACACCTACCGACTCTATAATATTAGTCTATCTATAGGTAACAAGAGTTATATTTAATAAAATGATGAATGATTGTCTCGATTTATAAGGAGATTTTTCTATGTTCTATGTTGATGGTATTTTCTCCAATCAAAGTTCTTGCCCTTAGGGAGAACAAACTTGATGAACGTACAGTGATACAGGAGGTGTCATTCGATTCTTTGGGATGATATTACAAATGACACCGAAAAAGTTACTCTTATTTGGAACGTTTTCGATATCATAATTTTTTAATACCTCAGCCCTCAAATTCTTTCTATCGTACTATTCCAGGGTTGATACAAATTGATGCCGAAGAGTTAGGGACCAACTAGATTACATCTTTAGATTCTGGTATAGGAACCATTGTACTTGGAAGTCAGCTCTTTTAAACTACAAAGGGACTAGTAAGGTGTAGGGGTTTTGTTTAATTTCATTAATTTCGTCTCGATAGGTGCCTACGTTTAAGTATTTATTGATTATTCAGATAATGTACTGTGGTCTACGGTTAATTTATTATATACCAGTGATTTGGGTTGCTGGGCTTTCTAATACAGAAATAATAAACCGTTGTGTAATCATTTGCTCTTTTTTACTTTATGTCTTGCTTACCTATACAAACTAAATGGTATGAGCCAGATTTAAAAGACACAACTCATTAAAACGCAGTGCATCTCACATCAATCAGGATAAGTAATCAATAGTCTATCAATAGTCGATGTAGAGGAGGATCTGAGATCTTGGTGTTAGGATATGGAGAAGTAAGGTCATAGACCGAATTTAAAAGGCAACTTTTGCTGAGAGGGCGTTGCTACTTCAAATACAGTAGTGCCTATAATAATAATAATAATAATAATAATAATAATAATAAATAATGAATAATCAATTTTGTTGCGTGTTATTTATCGGTAAAGGGGTAACCATTGTTGAATCCGCTTTCATCTGAGATACTTACCCTCATTTATGACGAAACGGTCCAAATTTTATTATGATTCCTAATATGGGATGTTAGGTGTGCTCAAGTTATATAGCATTAGGATACTATTTTTTGAGATACGGGATTAAGTTTTTTATAGAGCCCAGTTGCTTCAGTATTCATCCAGATTCAGAGCTACTCACCCGAGGATCATAACGCCAGGTGATGTTTGGATGACAGAGATTGGATATTCCGAAATGCCGAGAGTGCTTCAAATTAAAGTATAACACATTAGGAGACATTTCCCCATCAGTCATCCTATATAACACCGAGGGTGACTATGTAGTCACAACGAAATGTAGTTTTACAATCATCAACAAGAAGTCATAATGTGCAACGCTTTGGTTAACCAACTAGTCATCAGTAAACAATATTAATTTATAATGGTTCCAAATGACACTGAGAGCTGCCTGATTAGTTGGGCACTCTTCGAGCAGACATCATAGAACATCGATTTCTTGCTGTTTTGCGGAGCCTCACATGAAACAGAGAAATTAGCAATCTGGAAGACTTTCGGACGTACGGTAGTGCAGTAGTTTATTCCGGCTGGGGCTAAGTAAACATAATTTTTTTGGTCACTCTTCTATGATAGATAATTCATATCCAGGAACTGTCTTGATCTATCCCAGCTTAAAAGCCTTGTTGGAGTCTGATTCCAATCCAATATGAATCGCCTTGTATCGACAATTAAACAATTAACTTTATTGTCTTTGAGATTCTTGTGCTGCATTAGTAGCTACGCACTGAATACAACGACCAGAAGCAAACATGATGATGATCATCATCAATGCAAGTGACACGGTCGATTAAATTCAGTATCATCGCTCCACAAAGGATGCCTTGATCGTTTGAGGCAGGGGCAAAGGCAAATCACTTGTGGGGGCGTCTCCTTCAGAGTTGAAGGAAATTGGCTCTTGCAAGCAAGAGTCGGGAGCTGAGACCATCTCCTGCGATACCATCAAACACGAACTACGGTGGGAATACTGTGGTTGGGGTCAAAGTTCAAGGGCGATGCTCGGGCTTCCTGTTTCGTCTCAACAGCGTTGAAGGGGTGGGGGGGAGGGAGATTCGCGTGGCCGTTTATAAGCCAGCATGTCATGAGATGTAAGTTCAGGGTTCAAGCTGCTTGTGAAGATGGCTTTTAAAAATAAATAAACACGTAATACGTCCAATCCTTCCATTCATTTATCTTATTTATATATTTTTAGTAATTAAAAGAAGATGATATAAAAAGATAAACAAACACCCAAATGGTAGGTATACTTATTGTATTTTAATATTTTCGATGGGCTTTTCGTCAATTGTAGGTACTACATGATAACTGATCATCATAGTTCAGGTGAGACGAGAAGATGCTTCTCGTAGACACCAATTATTGTAACATTTGCATGTACTTAAGTTATTAGTTTGTAGACAAAATCAGAGTTGTGCACCAAGCGTGTGATTTTGCATTTCAAAAGGTGTGTACGAGTATGTATTACTTCTTTGCTAATGAAGGTAAAAAAGCTGTCTTTAAAAAAAACCTCCAAAATGCTTTTTGCGCTTCAGAGGTTGCTGATCAATTTCGGTTCCACATCTGTATGCCTGTGCTAGTTCCTATATATATATATATATATATATATATATATATATATATATATATATCGATGTATACAAGTTATAGTTCAATTTTGATAACATTGTAGGTCTCCTATAAATTTCCTCGCAGTCAGATCAATAGTAGCGCGTGCGCATGCGCCATCATAAATTTCCTATAAAGTTTTTTTATTATCTTTCGGTCGATTTCGTTCTAACTCAGAGTAGTTCGGTATAAGTTTCATGTTGTTGTCCTACGAGTTTTATCGCGGTTGGTTGTTTATTTTAGCGCACTCGTATAATATTATAGAATATAATTGGAGCAATAAGTATAAAATGAAGTGATGCGAACTGAAAATTAGAAGCTAGTGGCTGGGTGGAGTGTTCAATGTTTTTTTAATTTTAGCAGTAGGTAAGCTCAAAGGAGAAAGGCGAAGGGGGTGCCCTTTTTGAGGCCTGAAGGGTCGAGTTTTGGGCACTTGAAAATCTACTTAAATCTCAATCATGCTAGCTGAAAAATTGATAAAAACTGCCAAAAGAGATAAGATCCAAAAAAAATTTTGAATCGTTGAATTTTTTTTTTTTTTTTTTTGTAAACATAAAATTGGTTGTTGACTTTTCGTTAGAATGAAAGGGCTCCAATTTCAAACCATTGTAACACAATATAACACGATAATGTACGAAAATTCGCTCATACGATCATGCTGCATGACTGGAACTTTTAAAATGAGATTCCTTGTCATTGACTGCAAAACGTCTATGAAAATAAAGAGGTGGGATAGCAATCGAAACTCAAACAGCGAAAGAGTTTCAGTAGGCGAACGGGAGAGTACATAGATCTCTGAAAAACCGAATGGTTACCACAACTTAGATTACCAAGAGCAACGACTGAAAGGGAAACACTGATTACCTATACAGAATACAGAAAACAACGCCACCAAAGTTTGTGCCGTTGAGCTCAATCCATTCGATCCGTTTCGAACTATTCCCATTCAACTTCAGGTGAATGCTACGCCCACCAAAATAATGTCAACAGTTGTAAAAGGAAAAAGTGCAGGTTGGAACTTCCATTCCGTCCCTGTTAACACGTTCACAAACTTGAATTAGACTCGAGTTGTTAGTCGATATTTGTCAGTGCTCGGGGTGTGGGTGGGGTTACCAACCATAAACAAACTTTTTCCTATCAAAGCTGAATAATGATTTGCAAGCTGTGAAGTAGACTGAAAATTGATGACTGAGTTCAATACCTGTCGATTCGAAACTTCCAAAATTCACGAGGGACGCTAAATAAAAAAGGACTAATAAAGTAAGCTAAGTAAGAAAAAGGAGAATTCTAGATTGTGACTGTAACCAGACAGATTGTAGGCGTTGCTGAAACATCGTTAGAGTGAGGCATTCATAGTGTGGGAATAAGCTACGTCTACCCGCATTTTTCTCCCTTTTAATTTAAAATTAAGAGAACATTATACCTACATTGCATTTGTCCTAGACATCAGTGGTTATAATTTTAGGAAATTTGCTATCAATTATGCAATGGTCTCCGGTGGACATCATGTAAGTAAGATTGGCTGTGACGGCTCACTTCGCTCGCTCATACAAGTATAAATGTGGATCACAGTGTACCATCACATAAATTTCGAGTCAATTGTGTCAGTACCGACAGGGAAATACTATTAACAATTGGATCTACCACACTCAGAGAGGCTTAGTTCCAAAATTTGACATCTGAAGTTCGATAGGACCAAACTTAGCTGTAGAGTTCGCAAATTAGAGAGGTCCCCCAAATTATAGTTATACACTTTAACACCCAGAGAAGTACCGTTCTAAAATTAGGATATTTTGTGGAATAGGAACAGAGCCCAGTCAGCAGATTGGATTGTTTCTCAAGTGGTAATACTACACTCGACCACAGCCAGAAGAGCACTGTTCCTAAGTCAGAATCTCAAGTTTGATAGAAACAAAAGTACAGAGGTCACTCCTAATTAAACTCATTCTTCGAATCGTAATTATACTCTACCTGACCCAAGAAGCCCCGTTACACATTTCAGCGTCTTAAGTTTGATTGGAACAAAATATTAAGTTCAGAGCTCACTATGCTGATTAGATTGAACGGTTTCTTAAGTTGCAGTTGTACTCTACCACGCCTAGAGAGGTCTCGTTCCTATGTTCAGCACCTTAAGTTAAACAGGATCAACTTAAAGTACAGAGCTCACTCTGCGGATTATAGTGATTCCTCAAGTTGTAATTATGCTCTATCATACTCAGAGAGGTTCCATTCCAAAGTTAGCATCTTAACGAAACAGCAAAATAAGCTACAGTGCCAACTCAGTGGTTCCTCAACTTATAATATTGTACTCTACTACACCCAGAGAAGCCCCGTTTTGAATTTCGGCATCTCAAGTTAGATAGAAACAAAGTTAGGTGTAAAGCTCATTCTGCTGATTGGAGTGATTCCTCAAGTTGCAATTATAGGTATACACTACCGCACCCACTGGAGCCCCGTTCCAAATGTCTGCATCTCAAGTTGGATTGGAACAAAATTACTCACGCTGTTGATTTAAATGAATGGCTCCTAAAGCTATAGCTATACTCTACCATATCCAGAGTGGTCCCGTTGTAAATTTCAGCATCTTAAGTTGTATTGAAACAAAATTAGCTACAGAGCTTACTCCGCTCATGAGAGAGATACCGTGGTGAATGTCACGATTTTAAGTTGAACAGGAAATAAATCAGCCTCTAAGCTCAACCTTGATAAGGGGTCCTCCGTACGATGCCGTTGTAACCCAATAGTCTCATAATAAAGGCTCCATTTCAAATTCCAGTATTGCAGGTTCAATAAGAAAGAAATTTGCCACAGAGCTCACTCAGCTGATCAGGGTGGAAGGTTGTATGGATTTTCGTGTAATAAATCGTAGGTTGAAATGGGAGAGAAATTAGTCCGTGGGCATCAGAGCTAATTAGGGCGGCTACGTAAATTGTCAACATTACCCAGCAGTCGCAATATGGCTCCATTTAAAATTGAGCATCGTGGGTTGGATGAAAATCAGGTTGGCTTTGTACATTGTCCTTTTTACCCAGTATTTCCAATTCAATTTTGAACAATCAAGTTTCAACTTGAACCCAAATCATTTTTCAACCAAGCGTTTCCGCTGTACAACCTTAGTAACGTTAAAACACCTGGTCTTCCTGACCAATATTGCAGCAGTTAATAAAGCGTTTTCAATATCAATTTTTCAAGCTCTATCGTTACGAATAAAAACTGTTGGGCTCAACCCAGCAAAATCGCTTTGGTATCATTTAATTTATTATCGGATCTTCTTGCGTGAACCCACCGTATCCACATTTGACATGAAAAGATGACGCATGTCAGATTTTTCCTTAATTACACAGTTACTTACCCGAGCGACGTCGTTAGGTAAAGCCAAGTTATCGATGAAGGCGTGAGTCAAGAGGATAGTAATATAGCCTAAGTTCTATTCCGTATATTGCTCGTCGATTTGCGCCCACCCACATAGAAATGGGTGCAACCGTTTGGACATTTAGGGCAGACAAACAAACTAATTTTCTCTTTTATGATATGTATATATACGCGGACGTCTGCAATAAAGATGGGGATCGATACAAAAATTTTTAATTTGTTTTGTCATCTCAATCATCGATAGGTATTCTAAATCAATTTCTACGTACCCGAAAAACATAAAATCTATTAATTCACAACGAAAGGTATTTGACAAAATCGACAGTGGATTTTGGTTTATTATTTTCAATTTTGAACCTTTGTAATTGACCAAGAAAAAAAAATGTTTAACACCCCCTGAAAATTTTTTGGTTTACGTTTCAAGATGCGTAGAATCCAAAAATCGAATTAAAAAAAAAAAAAAAAAAATCCGTCCGTCCGCCATTTGCGGCTTTTCTCTGAAAAGACTCGACCAAACTGTATGAAACTTGTGCTAAAAATCGCATTAGGGGCCTAGATGGTCCTTGAAGCTCGCCATCAATTTTTATCAACAGGGCTAAACATTCAAAAAATGAAGATCCCAAAAAATTTTCAAGTAGGTGACAGTTATGATTTTTTGCTTGTCAATGATACATTTAATCCCAAAGAATCGATTAAAACCACCCGCAACGCTGTACGGTGAATAGTTCGCTTTCCCTGAGGTCTTGAAGATCGAGAAAAAAAAATCGAATTTCTAAGCGCAAGAAAATAGAGAAATCACTAGCGGATCTATTGAATAGACGATCAAGCTCTAAATTCCATCTAAAATCATTAGATATTGATACTGGAATACATTAAAATTCCCTTGTAAATATTAGCTGATATAATGCCAATATTGGAATTATAAGGTGTTACAGTTCCAATGGAATTTATTATAAGTTGTAAAATCGAGTTTATTAACTATTGTCCGTACCTACTAGTGAAGTATTGGTACCTAAAGGGTACGATTTGGAAACCTCTGGAAAACCAGCAGGTATGTCATTGAGAATGCCTCGAAGCTTTTTGCTTGAGAGAGGAATTGGGAAATGCTATATTCCCTACATTTCATATAAAAGGTTTGACTCACATGTGTCGAGTCATATCTGTTCACTGAACTCTCTGATTTACATCTTCTGGAGGTATGTAGATGAAGTTTTGAGTGATACTGGGTTATATATATGATATAAACAAATGATATTTTATAATATAATTTTTTTAAATTTTAAATAAAGAATTTGAATAAACATGTGTATATTATCAAAAATCATATTGAAATTGTATATAATCATGTATAGTATATCTAATTAAATACTTGTATGATTCATTTTTCATTCATCGTGCCATCACATTCTATAATAATTATTTTATATCAAACTGGAACGGATTTTGGCGATATTTAAGTTTTTAGCGTTTTCAATGGACTGTAACGAAATTTTTGGGGATCATCACACCCCACCTTAACTGGGATTGAGGGGGGATGTTTTACTTACTGACAACGAGGCTGGGGTCTTTTTTTGTCGGGCTCACCACATAGTCATATAGTGGCATGCCGACTAAAACCCATCCCCTCTATTCTTACAGAGAACTGTCCTGAAACTACTTTTTTGAATTACTTCGGGACAGCTCTCTTGATAACCTGCTATTCTTGCTTTCATCCTATTCTGTTGCACATTCTCTGTTCGTCTCTATGGCTTTTAGGGCTGTTGTCACATATCCCACCACAGCGTCACAGTTTCCTCTGGACTCAGCCATCTTCCCTATAATCGTTTCGAGATCGATTTTACCTATCTCTTCTTTTAACGCATTTCGAGAGGTTTCCCATCGTGTACACACACATAATGTATGGTGTGCGTCATTATGTGGCAGAGCACATAGGTGGGTGCACTCGCCTTTCCTACCTTTCCTCTGATATAGCCATGTACAGTGAAGAAATGTGTCAGATGATATCCTGTTTCGCCATGTTTCCTTTCAACCCGAGTTTTCACTTCGGGGATTAAGCTAGCTTGCCACCGTCCTCTACAGTCCTCTATCCATCTTTGTTTACATTTTTGCATGGTTTCTTCCTTGCTTCCTACTTCACTGTCTTTGGCGCGTCTTCTTCCTTTCTTAAATAGGTTATTCGTCTCTTCTGGGCTAGGAGGTCAATGGGTATTATTTACACCAGCAATAACTTATGCGGCTACTTGTTATACCGTCCTATATGCACTGCATATATCCGTAGGGCTCCTCTTCTCTCTACTGCTTTTAATCTCTGACGATGTTTATGGTAGTTCAACGCTTCCGCCCATACCTCTGCTCTGTAAAGCATGATGGCATCCACTGTCTTCATTAGGAGCTTTCTTTTCACGGACGATGGTCCTATTACATTGGCCATGAGCCTGCTCAGCCTTCCGACCACAGCCGCAGCCTTATCGGCTACTCTGCATATGTTGGTCTAGAAGGTAAGCTTTTCGTCCAACATTATTCCTAAATACCTAGTGGCTGCAGATGTTTCATTCTGCAGGCCATTCACAACCATAGTTACCGGATTTCCAATGCGCTTTGTTGTGAGGAATACAATCTCTGCCTTCTGCACCGCTAGATCTTGTCTTCATCCATTCAAAAATTCGCCGCATTGCCTGATTCAGTTTAAACTAGAGGAACTATACCTGTATCTCACATGACCTTTCAAGTCACAGGATTTCATCATATTTCAAATTCTAGAGGTCAGCTCCCAATACTGATCCCTGTGCAGCCCATATCATAAATTCTTCATATCATAAATCAGCAACCGATCGGTAAGGTCTAACTTAATAAACACCTTACTCCCCTCCTTCGATTGAATTTTCATTAATGATCTTGAGATAGCGCCATTAACAATAATGTTTTCATTCAACTTACGTAGTCGTGTTTTGAACTACTGTGTGTGACTGACAGTAGATTTGACGATCTTTCTTATTATACCAAGAAAGCCCCTCGTAATGCAATAACGTCCTTCAATGTACCGGGTATTTCATTGAATTCACAGACATGGATTCTATTAAAATCAAACTTAAAAACTACCCATCTTATTTCAAATATTCCTGAAGTAATGATTTCCGAAAATCGCAACCTGTAAAACTTTCCCCTTGAGGATGTAATATTTTTGACCCCCAAGTCCGACCCAACGTTTTGAACCCCAACTTCGATACAGTTGTTGGTGAGGAAAGAAAGAGAGTGATGCCACCAGAAGAGCCTACCATCTACTCGTACATTACTAAAATCTTGATTTAGTATGTACATTGACGATGATGACAACACACTACACACACATACACATCGTACGCATGCACGTGTACATTGTTTGATGTTCGTTCTTGATTGATAGTTTGTTTCGGTTTTTTGTTTTTGTTGTTGTTCATGCTATTTGAAGATGATTAGCATCGCAGAAACGATTTTCTCCGTCTGCTTTTTTGTACACGTCGCATCAATAGGGGTAGTAAAAATTCAAATTCTAGTAGGAGAATTTATTTGTATTGGCCCATTCTAAACATGATTTCATTAAAAAATTTGGAAATTGAAGCTTTGTTATCTCAATGTGGAATGTTAATGTTCGCTGGGGCGATGGCACAACGTGATTTAACCTCCGGTTTAGGGATACACAATCCCAATCACATGTATCACAAGACATAAATGCAAAGTATTTTATCGTGTGAATCTAAAATTGTAGCCTTGTAAAAGTTGTACAAGCTCAACCACAAAATGTTTCACTGTTTTTTACCTTTCAGAAAGAAGATGAAATTTACTACGTTTTGATATGAGAGGTTGATGACCACAGTAGTTTCAAGGAAGCTGCTGTAGATGAGAATTATTTATGGCCATCGAATAAAGCAAGATTCATCTCAACCCTTTTTCAATACACTCCGTGCGGCTACCGTTCTAAAATGATGATGTCTTTACATCTACAGCGCTCGCTCCCAGTACTCGACTTGATAGAGACGACGGACTCCTCCGAAAGTTATGTAAATGATAACGTTCTAAAAGATCCAAACAGCCTGAAGTTCAATCAATCCTATACTTACTTAGGGCCCTCTATTTGGATCGCACAGCTCCTTCAGCTACCGTGTTCAAAATATTGGAACCAACGCCATTCTTCATAATTGTTTACGTAGATCTCAGGAAAAATACTTTCGCGCGCCCTACTTGTGCTAATGTGGCGCAAATGACATCAACTTCGTTTTTTTTTAATTGGAATCCCCATTTTTTATTGCTGATTGGCATTCTACGTGAAATTTCATGAAGTAATGAATCACTCGATTTTTAGTGTAGGCAAACTGGCGTGATTCCACTCCCACAGTGCGCAATTTCGCTCTAAGAGTGCAAAAAATGTGAAATGCCGGGTTTTTGAAGATATTTACTTGGAACATGTAATACATAACTTCGGGATGTTTTGTCGTGCAGAACCTCGCAATAATATTCTTTAATTGGTGTTTGCAAAACCGACTTCGAAAAACAACGAAAAATTGACCAGAGTTGCTCTTTTCCTACACATTTTCATACAGCACAAAGCGTATTAAAATGTTGTGTTCTTGGTGTCTTTCCAAGTTGGTGTTGCTAATATCAATAAATGAACATTGTTACAAGGTGTGGCAATTGAACATCTTCAAAAACTCAGTATTTCACAATTTTTGCACTTTTAGAGCAAAATTGCGCACTCTTAGAGCGGAATCGCGCCAGTTTGCGCGCACTAAAAAAATCGAGTGATGTTTCGTTTTTTTTTCATGAAATTTCATGTAAAATTCAAATCTGCAATAAAAAATGGGGGTTCCCATAAAAAAAAAAAAAAAAAAAAAAAAAAAAAAAAAAAAAGTTGATGACATTTGGCTCAAATGGCGCAAGCAAAAGTATTTTTCCTGAGATCTACGTAAAAAATTATGTAGAGCGTTGGTCCCAATTTGTTACTGGGGAAATGAAGGGGATGTAACCTTTCGGTGGGACACCCTATATATCATATACATAAGTGTAAACATATCATTGAAAAGTTTCTACACGCTATAATCAAACTAATCTGCTGCAATGTGAACCACCATTAGTTTCCATTCTGCGAATTCCCAAAAAACTTGTGTGAAAAATCCATTTCTACTCTTCTCAGTATAATATCACTTTTAGGATCCACCACTACCAACTACCTGGGTTTAAGACTTTAATCCACAGGCATTTGAGATGGGACAGCAAGTCGACCTAATTTGTCTAAGACACTCTACCATCTGTCTCACGAGATAGCCTATTTTCATCTGTTTCAAACATTCCACAGGAACCCATTCACACCCTTTACTTTTTGTTTGCTGTTTATCATGATAGGTACATGATTTTGGGCGGGGTGGACTTTGTTCGCATTACGACCTCAAATTGTAACGCAGAGTGGAGACATCAACTGATTGTGGCATTCTGCCTTTCGCTGTTCCTCTTGGGTATTCACTGAGCAACCTGTCTCTAAATTTGGCAAAGTCAATACCTTACATAATTCTCAGGCTACACCAACTCTTTTAGCCAAGAGATGCGTATCCTTATGGAGTTAACCTATTTTATTACTGCCAATCATGGATTACTCGTCAATGATTTGGTTCCCATACAATAATAGAGCCTTTCAAATCAGAACGAAAAGGTTCATTATAGTTATGGTTACATATAACTGTATAACCCGCAGATATTGGTGCGTGGCACTCACCTGGAAAAGGAATGCACTCTGTTGAGTCCAACAACTCAACGAGATACGGCCAACGTTTTTCTTTCCCAGGAAGTCTTGAGTTTGGACGATTCACTATCTTGGTTATAGTTAATTCTGTGGTCACTAGCTCGAATTCAAGATTGGGCCCAATTACCCCAACCAATTGCAGACGAACTGCGCCCTTGATGAGCAATGCCCGTTCGTTTGTTTTATTTTTTACTTTCGTAATTAATTCATTTATTTAAAGTTCGCTACACTCTCTCTCTCTCTCTCTCTCTCTCTCTCTCTCTCTCTCTCTCTCTCTCTCTCTCTCTCTCTCTCTCTCTCTCTCTCTCTCTCTCTCTCTCTCTCTCTCTCTCTCTCTCTCTCTCTCTCTCTCTCTCTCTCTCTCTCTCTCTCTCTCTCTCTCTCTCTCTCTCTCTCTCTCTCTCTCTCTCTCTCTCGCATGTTGAACATGTTTTACCTTTCTTATTTCATAGGTACCTTAGAAACAGAGAACTGAGAACTTTTATCCCAACTAGTATGAGATTTGTTGGTATCTGTTATGCTGGATACAGAGGGCATTAAATGTGTGTTTACATTTTTAACATGTATCATGTTTTAGCCCTGGGGTCCTAGCAATTTTTGCGCGTCAATTTTTCGAGTCAATTTTTTTCCGCGCACGAAACATATAGTGTTACAGTGATTTCTGCATACAACCGAGTCGTTGCTAGGGAAATGGTACTTCGTCGTTTTTCATCCCACAAAATTCGTTGACCATTCGTTCGAAAGCTCTCGATTTATCCAACAATATTATGTTAACTACTGCGAAGTGCGTGTCCAACAAACTGAGTTATGAGCATGGTTATATAAATAATTGTTTACACACAGGTGATCATTCTCAATAATTGATATTGTGAACATGATTGCAACCGCTTGTTAATTTCTGATGATTTCATTGAGCTGGTGTTTCCGATATCATAGAATTTCGAATCAATATCGAGGAGAAAACATGATACATGGTTGAAATTTTTGGTTCTAGAACAGAAATAATCTTGATGACATGCTGATTTGTGCTTTATTTTTATATTGTCGCACTTTGTTCTTGTAACTAGTAATACACTACATTCCTTAGAAATAAGTGAGTAGGTATATATTGAGGTATATATTGTATATTAGACTGACAACGAAAAAAACGAAAGTTCGAATTTTTGAGGTGCTCAAAGCTCAGATGATTGCATCAGATGCGAGGAACAACTCCTGAAAATTTCAGTCCGAACCGATAACCCCTTGAGGTCTCCTAAACCCGTTTTTTGATAATTTAATTATCGATTTTAGAACACTAGACGCTTAGGACAAAAAGACGGTTGGGACATGAAAGATCCAAGCGTCTAGACACTTTTTATACTCTATTCCTATGTTTTCGGTGTCGCGGAACACGATGCCGCCATTATTGCAAGCGCAGAAGCTGTATTTCTTTTGATATTGAAGAAATCAGTCCAAATAAGTGATGGAAAAAAGGCATTTTTTGCCGTTTTTACCTAGTTTTGACTGGGAAAAAAATTGTTTGCGGGTCTTTTCTGCTTTGGACCTTGTTTCCTGGCTTGTTCCGAATGTAACAAGACCAATTTCGTTCTATAATTTATTATTCTTCTGAAAATATCTGCTCAAGAGCCGAGTTAGCTTATTTTATAGTAACCGTTCTATACTTACCAGTGGCTAAAAAATTAAAATTTCATGTGGCGGAACCCTTTGTCTTCTATTGTCTCGTGGTTTCGGGATTGCTGATCATATTGCTTCTAATATCCTAGCCGTATAAATCGTATTTGACTTGATATTCCCGCGATGAGTGTCTAAAATCGATAAGTACAGTGGATTTTTCTGATTCTTTGCCTGATGTTTCTCGAGAATCACCCACTTAACACTTTTTACGGGGAGTAAAGATGGCGTCAGATTTCTCCAATGTCATTACATACCAAGATGATCAGTACCAATTTTTGTTAAATGGAGTGAACGTCCATAGGAAGACTTTTCCATCGTTTAATAAGAAGGACACTATAGAAAGCTTGGACAAAACGCAAAATTCTGAGTGAAAGTGTTGCTGTATAATAGTTTTATAATTTGATCTTCCAATCGTTGTCAAATAGACTCAACACTGCATATTATACTTTGTTTCTATTAACACTGGTTTTCTGGAGTTTATTTTGCACACCCGTATTTCACTTATTTAAAATATTCTCACTGAACTTTTGATCTATGACCGACGTCAGTGAAAGGGGTATTCTATACTTAAGTTGGTTATGTTTCATTAGAGTGAATTAAGAAACTAATCTGCGCCGGGGGAGACAAATTTGAGAAATCAATTTCACCTTGGGCAAAAAATCCGACGAAAAATGAGAAAAATCCACTCTATTCACCGATTTTTGACACCTAGCTCTTGATTATTAACCAAAATACGAGCAATACGCCTCCACTACTAGTACGTAATGTTCAACGAGCCCAAAAACATGAAATAATGGGATAAAAAGGGCTTCAGGGCGTTAAATTTTTATTTCGTAGCTACTGGTAGGTAAGTATAGAGCGGTTACCATTAAAAAAGCTAACTCGGCTCTTGAGCAGATATTTTCAGAAGGATAATATATTATAGGACGAAATTGGTCTTGTTACATTTGGAACAAGCCAGGAAACAAGGACCGAAGCAGAAAAGACCCGCAAACAATTTTTTTCCCAGTCAAAACTAGGTAAAAACGGCAAAAAATGCCCTTTTTCCATCACTTATTTGGACTGATTTCTTGAATATCAAAAGAAATACAGCTTCTGCGCTTGCAATAATGGCGGCATCGTGTTCCGCGACACCGAAAACATAGGAATAGGGTATAAAAAGTGTCCAGACGCTTGGATCTTTCATGTCCTAACCGTCTTTTTGTCCTAAGCGTCTAGTGTTCTAAAATCGATAATTAAATTATCAAAAAACGGGTTTAGGAGACCTCAAGGGGTTATCGGTTCGGACTGAAATTTTCAGGAGTTGTTCCTCGCATCTGATGCAATCATCTGAGCTTTGAGCACCTCAAAAATTCGAACTTTCGTTTTTTTCGTTGTCAGTCTATTGTATATAGGTATATATTGTAGGTATATATAGGAAATATTGAGTGGTGATATACCTACCTAGGTAACTGCTGCGGAACGGTTCACATCCCCATGTTCCGTTCAAACTATCCCCTTCACTTCTTCAGGCCTCCCTTCGGAAAACCTGATTCCGTTCGAAGCGGCAGTCAGCGCTCATTTCCTGGAGGGCGCGGAACCTCCATCCGAACCGAACCTCCTGGTTGCCCACATGAGTCCTCAAGATCCCCAGGAAAAGCATCAAATTCCTGTAAGACGTTCCCGAAGCCACCCCCGAAAGAGTTCCTCAACCCCAGGATGGTCGACCTTGCGGAGGCTCATAGGCGCGGCTATATAAGACTTGCCTCGAGTCCGAGGGCTTCAGAACAGTCCTTGCAAACTCGCAGAGGAGGTCTCCGACATGAAACGCTTCTGTGTGAGTAGATTACTAACGGTCACTAATGATTACATCACTTAGGAACCTACCTGCCCATGCCTACCTGAATCATATAAGTACATGGTACAACGAGGGCGTATCCATTTCCGCAGCAAACAAACCATGAAATCCCAAATTGACATTGGATTTTGATAACCAGGCCATTGAGTCGGTAGCAATAAGAAATGAAATGTTTTAGTGCCTAATTGTTATGCAAAACATTTAAAATTAAAATAGAAATGACATATATATATATATATACTTATCACTGCATTGATTTAAATATATCACGTGATCAGTTATCATGCTGAAACTGTATTCTCATTAGGTATGGATAGTTCTCAAGTCGGATGTATCTACGCATTTCTGAATTTTAGGTCACGTGGTATCGACTAATGTTCAATAATTGCTCATAATTAGTTTATATATATATATATTTGTTTATTTTATTTTTGAAAAGTTAAAATTGAAAAATTAAATGGTCAAAAAACCATCGACGTTATTTGAGCGAAATAAACAAATTAAACAAATCTATACAGTTAAAAAAAAACAGAAAAACAGTTGCTAATAGGTTCGAGAAAAGGTCGTGGGTAATCTAGTTTACGTATATCACACAAATCTGTTGTTTACTTGCATTTTTATTTCATTTACTTATTTATTATATCTATTTTTATTTCTTATTATTACAATTTTTATTTATTTTATTTTATTGGTTTTTTAATTCTTCATTCACCAAAGATATTGAACCAGCCATGGATTTAGCTCAAGATCTCTTCAAAGCTTCTTCAAGATCAAATAGATTTGTATAGTCGTTGAGATATTTAAACTGATTGCAACCACCATTCAATAGTAGCTAATATGGTTCGAAAAAAAAACTGAAGGGCTAGGTCATTTTCATTTTCCTACCCGAACGAAGTAAGGTTCATTTCTGGCCCCACTGGTTGAAGTAGAGCTATTTAATATATATTATAATGATAAAAAGTCTATCTTTGACCACCAATAATCTTTAGAATTCTTCAACAATCGGAGGTATCCTATATTTTCCTCTTCTTAAATAAGTTTTTTTTTTTAAGATAGCGCTTCAATTATTCGTTATTGGTTCTGAAATGAACTAATACCATTGGAAGTTTTATTGTACATTGTGAATTTACTCAATCAAAATGCAAAAATTAAGAACCATATTATGCTTCTTCAAAATATTTTGACAATTTATATTACAAGTATTATGATTTTTCTTCCATCGTATTCTTCTTGCTTTCTTGATTTTGTGGTGTTGAAATCAAGTTAATCTTCGAGGCATGGGCGGCTTGTACAGCATTTCGTTCAAAAACAGTTTTTTCTGCATCAACCCCTCCATTTTCTCATTTCCGTCGTGGAATTCAAACTTTTCGAGATTTGTCACTAAACTAGACTATAATTGAGATCAAACAAAAAGTAATCAGAAAAATAATAGCTTTTGTGGTAATAGCCGTCTCAATATGAGTGTAGGAGTTGAGGTGAGAAGACATAGTTGGCCTCTTCCAGTATCAAATTATAATTCAAACACAACTAGTTTCGCCTGGTTAGGCTTCATCAGGTATGTTAAGGAAGTAGTAAATATGTATAAATTGGGACATTGATTAGGTGCTTGTACAGCCTACTGAAAATGGCAATCAATAAATTTCATCCCTTAGACTATAAGAGTTTTGACACTTAGATTTTATGATAATTTCAGACAAAATTTGATTTTTGAGTTTCATTTTGTTAAATACCCACGGTTCAATTCCTAGATGTCAGAAAAACCACGAACTATAACCAAACGGATATTGTTTCATTTCATTTTTTTCCTATTTGGATTTTACATAAAATTTACGTACTCGTGGATTGTGACACGACATTTTTTCGGGGTTATTTTTCACCTTGTAAGTTACGTAGGTTTGTTAAAGTAAAACTAAAATAATGAATAACCATAGCTCCTACGATGAAATAGTTTATTCTCCTACCTAAGGACGGTAACGGCCCCAAGTGACGACCCTGGTGTAAATCCAGGAGGGATAACGAACGGGCGATCGCCACGTCATGAAACAAAGCGCGTCGGTTGAATTATGTACAACAATCCGCGACCCCCACAACGGCTGAAACGGGATTGATGAGCTCTAAGTGAAGCCCGCCAACCAATTTAATGGCCTGCGAGCCCCAGCAGAGTTGGATTAAGTTCAACCGAAACTCTCGCCCCCACGTTCGTGGCCGGGAGTTAACGTTTCCGCTGCCGTTTACCAGCGATATTTCACCTGAGCTCGGCCCGTTAGTGCGTCGCAATAACCGTTCGATTCACTGAGAAACGCCGGCTACGGAGACCGACAGTTGTAATTCGCCGCGCGCTGTATAGAAGTGAAATTGACTTTGAATGTGACGTTTGGAAACGTCGGTTATTATTTATGCGCGATACCTACTGTATTTTTATCGGAAATCGCGCGTGGAATGGTTTATGCACGACTCGGAGTCTCTCGCTCCCATTTGACGGAAGAACTAGTGAAGGCTGAAATACGCAATTTCTATAGAATCGCATCAAATGTTTAACGACTCTCCAATATTGTGAGCACGCCCTATAAATACAACTTTCAATTCATCCCAACCCTTGAACCCTGTATGTAACAACATTTAATAATAATTCTATAAATCTGTAAACTGGTTTTTATCCTTTTCTCTACCCATTCCCTAAACAGAGCAACTCAATTTTAGCATGGAACATTCTTTAGCCATGACCTGACTTTCCGGAAACGTTACGCGGGAATGTAAGGAAATCATGTCATCGTGCTTTCCAAATTAGTGTTTCTAGAGAACAGTTGGTCGCTTAGTTTTATTAGTGATAATGATGTTAAGTCTTGTTAATGCCTTGTTAATGTAAAGCATTTCAAGTTTCAGCTACCAAAGGGTAGTCTGATTTCCCCTCGATTCATGCTCATATGAATTTATCAAATATGCATACTTGATAGTCTACTTCACAGACAGTTAATAAACAAGAACAAAAATCAATAACAAATTAAATAAATGGAAAATAGGTGATGAAAACTGCAAATTGAGAGCCATTTAGAGCCGTGTTCCATGTTGTTTGAGCCAGTGTTCCGAAGAAAAATCTTACTTTCTCAAAAACGTACAGTTTAGTAGAGCTTTATATTCTCAAATATAATGAGGTTACCAATATAACATATTTTTAATTGTTTTAACTGCTTCATATTATTGGTTTCCCCCAAACTTCAATCCCAATATATACGTGATTTTCCAACTTTTCACATTAGAGCAATCGAAGGGAGGCATCAAAATTAAGGAAGGGTTAAGTCATAAACTCAATTTAGGTTTTGGATTTCGCTAGATCTTGAATATAACACACATAAATACAACTAAATAAATAAATTTACACGTATAACCCTTACCTAACATCATGTTTGACTTGTCGTTTCACTATATGACAGCTGTGAGTATTATATTTATATGATCAGTGGCATTGTAATCATATGATGTGTGGCAGTATGCGCCTACCTTGGTACTCTATCGTTAGCTTTAATGATGTGTATTATGATTTTCAGGTACTTTTGTTGGCCTTGGGCCTCGCTCAGGGAGGCCAAGTGGCCCTGGAGCACGTGGGACAGATCACGAGCCAGTACCACTCCCAGGACGAGCTCGGTCAATACAGCTACGGTTACGCCGGCGGCCCCTCCGCCAAGGAAGAGATCAAAACCGCTGACGGAATCACACGCGGAGGTAAAACTCCTATATCTGCATGTTCAGTTGTGCATCTAATAATGCGCTATTCGGTTTATCTTGTCTTGAGAAATAGTGGCGAACTTTGAATAGTGTTATAAATATTTTTAATTTCAGAGAGAGGGAGTGATAATGAGTGAGAAAGAGAGTGGTTGAAAGAGAGGAACACTCTACACCAACATACATGCACTCATTTTATTGAATTTCATGCAACGTTATGCAAATCTTGCAAGTCTTTGGGTACTCGTAGTAGGATAAGAAGTTGCCTGATCATACAAAAATAATAAATAATTCACATTTTATAACGCTGAATGTATAATAGTTTATTGCAGTTAATTAGTTTGTAAGTTCATAGCTAGGCTATGCATTATATCATTGCGTTCGGTAGTAAATCTCTGTTATCAAAAGTTTATCTTTACGTGATTTTGTGTTGAGTAGAATGGCGAAAAATGGATAATCCGCGCTGGGGAACACTGCCACTTTCTTCTTGCAGACATTTGGAAAGAGTTACGTAAAATTGAACACAACAAAAGAAAAAAAAATCCAGACATGCAGTGTTGTAAATTATATTTTGCTATTCAAAAAAATATTGGGGCTTTTAACATTTATTGCAGTATTTGGTGATAAGTTGTTGAACGATCTATCTTAGAGTTGATACGGGCTCTTTTTGAGTAATATTCAGCAGAAAAAATATATTTCACGATTTCTGGCCGTTTTGCAATTTGAAGTGATTTTGTTAGGGTCAGGGGGGGCAAGTGCGTTTTGGGGGCAAGTGCGTCTCTTCGTTTTATTTCGCTATGAGGCCACTCTATTTTAATAAGTTTCTTAGCAAATGGTAGAACAGGTGTTCATGATCATCTGATAAAAATTTGTAAACTCCTCAGTGAACAAATAAGCATAATTGGAACCATTTTTCGCGAAGCCTTCGACCGATATCAGAGTGTGAATTTGAGGGAGGTACAGTTTTCAATGGTTTTCTTGTCTAAGAACCCTTTTTTTCCTGTTTATTCCATTGTTTATCTTTCAACCTTTTGTCTCTGTACGAACTGCGCTCTTGATAACTTCAAGGCTACAAAAATTGATGCAGTAAATCAATAAAACGTTCTTGCCCCTATTTTTTTGACAGTGGGGCAAGTGCGCTTTTAAATAAGGGGCAAGTGCGTTTCATTAAAAACCGCATGAATTTACCAGAAAAAATAAGAAAATCAAGGTCCTGAAGCCTAGTTTCCATTCAGAACCTCTTCCTCAACCCCCACGCACAACCGCATGGTTCTCCCAAACCTCAGTCCTATCTAATTCTGCCAAAATCTGGAGCCTTCAAATTCTCTCTCACGCAAACCTCATTCCCCAGTCGACAGCGAATCAGAGGACAGCCAACAAGTGGATGAGTTTATTGACCATTTTATCCACTCAGGAATTCATGTTGAGTTGCTAAAAATGATCAATTTTGCGGCGTTTTATTTTTCATTAACAATTTATTTCAAATTATACCTAACATCTACCTACATTGGTTCATTTTATTTTTATTATTTTTCGGGTAGAAAGTTGAAAATGCACTTGCCCCAACAGGGGGCAAGTGCGTTGTTTGAATGCTCCTAGGTTTTTTCCAATTCTTAATGAATTACTAACTTCAATTCATTATATCCACACGTTTTTCGACGTAGAAAGGTCTGGGGAATGTAATAAAACTGTAGTCATTATTCTACTTGTAGTTTGAGGGAAATAGTAGCATCACAAAGTCAGATTTATGAAAAACGGGTACGCACTTGCCCCCCCTGACCCTACCGAATTTTTTAATTTCACCAATTTTATGTGCTCAAACAACAAAATATGTTCAGGGTGTCTACGCTAAGAATGGGCAAAAATCAAGGGGTCGATTCCACCACTAATTTGCAACAACTATTGTTTCAGCAATTTTGTTAAACCGCTTAAAATCTTACTTTTTTTTGCTTCCGACTCTACAAGTCAGCGGAAGCTTTGTTTCCACTTTCGAAATGAAAAACATTTTTATGCTCCAATAATAATTAGGATTTTAAGCGGTTTAAAAAAAATGCTATGGGACAAAAGTTGTAGCAAATTAGTTGAACAATCAACCCCTTGATTTTTCCTCATCCATGGAGTACACCCTGTATATATATAAGCCTCAAAATTGATTTCCATGAAGAAAATATTGTTAACGCTGAATTTTAAATGTTTACCGATCACAATAGCATCATTGTCTACGAAAATTCGCTAATAGGTACAATATGTTTGATATAATTTAAAGGCAACTCTTAAGGTGGTCGTCCATTAGGTCGGCAGAGCGGCGCGGCGCGGCGCGGCGCGGCGCGCCGCTAAAATCTTGAGGTTCGTCCACTATGGGGCGGATTTCATTTTTCGACCCGCCGTTTTTTGACTTGGGAATGGTTTCATTCGATTCAGAATACAAAAATACATTAGAAAATTATGTTTTCTGAAGTTTAAAATTATTATTTTAGCAGTAAATCTTGTGACTTTTGAAAAAATTAAAGTTAATAAAAGTGGGAAAGGGTGTGAAAAATTTACTGTGATCATTTACCAACTTTTCGTAGAAAAAGTTGTCTTTTTCGTTTCAGACAGAAGTCGTGGAATACGGTGATAACGGTTGTTTGAATTAAGGTTTATTTATAAATATGTATGTAGGTATATTATACAGGTAGGTTTTAGCTTCGGCAAAGTGTGTTGCTGATTATTGAGATTCGGTCAGGTGATTGAGTAAATTTTGTTCCCGAGCTTTCGACGGTTTGTTCCATCATCTTCAGGAGGTCTACGGACAGACTTTACAGTATTAAATACAGTACCTTTACAAAATAATTAAATTAGTGTTGTGATTAAACTTTTGCAAAATTAATAATTCCTTTGCTTCCTCACTTAATGGAAGAATCTTTGGAAGTAAAAGTCAAATTGGCTAGACCTTGAAAAGGTCTAGCCGCATTGTTTACCGTTCTTGCATCTTGAAAAAATATTCTCATAGTTGAATTTCCGATTTGAGTATAGTTGATTGTCGTAATTTCGTGACAGATTTTCGTAACACAAATTCGTGATGTTCAGGCGAAATGGTAGCTTCGTCGTCAATTCCAAAGAAGGAGCGAAAAAGTGCTAATCATGCATCATGATCATTCGAGCTAATTTTCGTAAATTATTGTATTGTATAATGTTAAATGCTTTTAAAATTTGAGCTTCTTGAGTGTAAAGAAATTTTTGGCTATTATTCTTATTAATCTTTATGGCAAAAAACGATTCAAAATTATAATCTGTTATTCAAAAAGAGATTTTGGATTTTTTCTTCTTCAGTTTTTATAGATTTTTTTAAAGCAAATTTATATAACATTTAATTAAATCTTTCAGCATAATTTTGAACGTAAAATTGTCAATATTCTATTTTATAGTTAATAAACTTTATTTGAGCAATATTCCACCAAGAAATATAAATTCAACCATTTTCAGCCGTATTTAGCCATTTTTAGTGATTTTTTCAACACATTTTTTGAAATTTGACCAATCTAATGTGTGACGGCAAAGACGGTCTCGCTATGTCTTTGATCACATTGCAATCCACTACACCTGAATACGGTGGAATACGGCGATGAAATATGTACAGCTTCTTGATGATGGTCAGAACTTCAAGAAAAAAAAATGAGCCAAACCAAAGGAAGGCGAAGCTCGTTTTTTCTATGCCTCCCAAGCTGTATTTCGCAATAAAACCCAAATCTGGAGCTAATGTTCAAGCCATAATGTTTTGAAAAAATAATCAGTATTTCTTAGCGATACTACATGAATATATTGCCAACATTATACTATTTAGGATTTTTTTTTAATCACATAGAACGTGGTAGGCAATTTTCAAATTATACTCTCAAAAAGCTTAAAATCTCGAAATATCACGTTTCAGCCTACATTTGGTTGTGAAAACAATTTTTAGCCACCGAAGGTCTTTCACTCCCTTATTCTATAGGTAAAAACTTTGAGAAAACCACATTACATCCCTTTTTGAGTCACTTTGCAAAACGACAGACGCAGCGACAGTTCTTGGTTACAAAAATTAGGAAGTCTAGAACGCACATAATACCTAATCTTATAATTTTAGCCTGCTATTCAAATGGCTGTTCAAATTATTGCAATTTTAATTTAAAAAAAGGGAAACTGATTTGGCTTCTTGTTTAGCAGGTTATTCATAAGAATGGCTTGTTCATTATATGATAAGAAACAATGAGAGAATTCAGTTAAAAATGGCCGAGGTCGCACGAGCGCTTACGAAAATGGCCGAGGTCGGAAATTTTCCGCTCCGCCCTTCGTCCACTAGGTCGGTGGGGCGGTGCGAAATATTTCGGCGCCGCGCCGCGCCGCGTTCCAGAAGTTTGGAGAGCGGTCGAGAGCGGAAATTTTTCGACTCACCCGCGCCGCGCCGCGCTGCCGACCTAGTGGACGGACTGCCATTCATTTACATTATATTTCTAGAGAAAGATTTTGGCGCCGCGCCGCGCCGCGCCGCGCCGCGCCGCTCTGCCGACCTGGTGGACGACCACCATTATACTTGATATATTTACGATAATTTATGAAAGTAGCTGAAATGTAGAAAACATAAATGTAGTGTAATTCGGTAATGTGCCTGCACCGATTACTTTGCCTCACTGCTGAAATTATATTAAAATCGCATATTTCTTCCAATATGTCAATATGCCCACTTGCCAAAGCAATCAAAAACAAATCGGTAGTTACGAATAAATTAATTGGACTCATATATTATACTTCGGGTTCGCAGTTACCACTCAGAATCGTCCATCATTTAGTGAAACAATACATTCATTTAGTTTCCGTCGAAATAGGAAGTTCATTGGAAACTAATTAAATAATTAATCATTATTCGTCAATCGGGTAATTAAAAGTCGAATATAGCTCCATCAAAGAAACGTGAACAGAGTAGGAATTTAATCAGTATCACAAGTGCGTCGAGGTGGATGTAATCTGCCATTTAATCAGGTTATCGGTAGGTACCATTAATATATTATCATTGTCTCTGTACATGATTTGTAGGGCTCGGTTCAGTGAGTTATTTATGCATGTCACACCACTGAATTATTCTGTCAGGACGTGGGCGTTTGAATGATACGATAGACTCCGTCCATTATTGATTTAATGAATTGCTGAATACAAAATAAATATTTCTCGTAAATTAGGAAGAAACCTCCATAATTATTTTCGTATTTGTTGCTCAAATAATCTCCCAGATTTTACTTAGGTCAAACATAAAATCTTTCGAATGGTAAAAATCAAATGGATGTTTTCATAAGAAAAGAAATTTAATGGTAACAGTGCGATTTTAATATAGGTAATGAGCTTGAATAAGTCAGCTATTATAATATATATAATAAGCCTGCTTGTTCTTTATACAAATAGTCTAGAACCCTTATCCATGAAGTCTGCTTCTAATGTAACATGCATTTGTTTGAATGAATGTGTTTTCATATAGTAAAAAATTAATCAATTATTTTATACTCTTCGCTCCACAGGTTACTCATACATCGACGCTAATGGAATTGTACAAAGCGCCCAATACGTATCAGATCCTGTCAACGGGTTTAGAGTTGCCGCCACCAATCTTCCAGCTGGACCTGCTGTCCCCGCTGGTCCTTCAGTTGTCGCCGCAGCTCCAGCTGTGGTAGCTGCTCCAGCAGTTGCTGCTGCTCCAGCTATAGTGGCTGCCCCTGCACCTGCTGTTGTCGCTCCAGCTCCAGTTTGGACCGCTCCAGCTGCTCCAGCAGTTATCTCTGCTCCTGAAGTGCCTGCTGTAGTTGCCGCCCCATCTCCTATTGCTGTTGCCGAAGGTAGATTTCGAAAACTTTTATAATAGCAGTAATAGTAGTATAATTAGTACGTAGTAGAAGTAGTAGTACTAGTCATTGTAATAATAGTAGTAGTGGTTGTAGCCATCAAATTACTGGTCGTTCACTATAGTTTCTGTTATATTTTCTCAATCCCCAACATGATTATAAATGTTCAGGATTGGTAAAATAAAGATAGGTATAGGTATTTGTAATAACTGTGCATTTAATGCCAAAAGGATGGAGGTTACTAAGGCGGTTACCTATGAAACAACAAGACTTGCATCTCATCTATGTGCTATATAATAGAGTAGTGGACTAAGTTTATGGTGGACTTATGCACAGGCTCAACAACATACGGGGGAGCATCTAATATAGAAGTATTTTGTGTTCGCTGAACATTATAGAACTAACAAAAACCAAACTAAATTGAATGCTTCATAACAACAGCTAAACTATGGCATCATGGAAGATACCGGACAATTTTGCTCGTAACACTCCTTTGGTCGGTTGTCCAACCAGCTTCAAATTTAAAGATTGCTCTATAAATAAAGAATACCAGAGCTGTATACGCTATTTTTCTAGATTTAAAAATTTTTTGGAATCTAATGCTAAATATTATATTTGGTATTATCATCTTATTTTGGTTGTACTTATTTTATTTATTTGAAAAAAGTGGGTTTGTTTTATTTATTTTTTAAATTAAACGGCAAATATTCTATTTAAAATTACCATCTTAGTTTATTTTTATTTCTTGTATTAACAACAGTGTTTTTTCTGATAATTTTCTATTATTAATTCGCATGTTTACTGCCATTTTCCAGCACCCGCTGTGACCGCCACAAACGTCCAGGAAGTTGCTGCTGCTTCTGCTGATCTCCCAGAGATCATCGCCGCTCGGTCCCTTCCCACCATTGTCGCTTCCAGGGCCGCCATCGCTCACCCCCTTGCCGCCACTTCTTGGTCCGGTATCGTCCACCATCTGAAGAAGCGTTCTCTTGCCGCTGCTGCCGTCGTCACCCCCCTCACTAGCTATCCCGGATCCACTGCTCCATTGGGTAAGTTACCTATAATACTAAGGTATTGAACAATTAAATACATCACTTAGGTAGAAACTTCAATCATCCTTCTGAGTGGAACTGATTTGTTGCATATCCCGCTGAAGAAATAACAACTCTATGATAGGTAATCGTGGGGAAAATCCCCACTAAGCAATTGGATTGGAGTTCAATTCAACATAGACAAGCAATGTTTTACGTAAAAGAGGGGAGGCGTAGGTGCAACAATATGCAAGCTGACAGAGGGTGCGACTAGCGATCAGGCAGAAGTAAGCAGGCAACCTCGAGTCACCAGCTCACCACCCTTGGCGACCTGCCTAGGGTTACTATCCCCCCCCCCCCCCCCCCCCCCCCCCCCCCCCGGAATCAGGTGGTGCAGAGGATGAGTTTACATATAATAAAATGCAAAATTCACTTAGAAATACTATTTAGACCATTTCGGTACCTTCTTTGTCTAATTAATTGCAACCATTTAGGCAAATCGCATTTCAACAAGGAAGAAAAGGGAATTAAACAATCAATCATTTAATTTGCCTTTTTATTGCACAACTAGCGTATATAGCAGAAAACCATTAATAACAGAGATGAATAGCAAATTACCTAGTTAGGTACTGAATATGTTTCTGTTACGTACCTGTCACTAAACAGTCTTTCCGTTTATTTAAATTATCTAAATTGAAACAAATTATAGGAACTTTCGAACAGAATATTAATAAAATAGAAATTTAATCATTATTTAAGAAGGTAATACATATTTCATACATAAAAAAACACTCAGTTCACTATAGTTGCTGGAGTAACTACCGCATTTGGTAGGCTTACCGTTTTTGTTTGATTCAACATTCGCACTCTCAAGCATGCTTCTTCAAAGTACAGAGATAGGTTTATAGTATCTTCTATGTCCTTGGTAGGCTGTAACTACGAATCTAAGGGCTGTACGGTCTTTTCCAATTGTTGTTGCGTATTTCGCAGTTCGCGCCTCACCTGTTGTTGTTGCTGCTACCCCAGTCGTGGCTACTTCACCTGTCATCACCGCTCACTCAGGTCTAGTAGCTGCCCCAGTCGTTACCGGATGGCCTGGTCTCGTCCACGCTTTGAAGAAACGCAGTGTCCTCGTCCCTTCAACCCTCAGTAAGAACCTACTGTTCATATTACTTATAATATAACTTGTGGGTTCACCCAAGCTAATCTAAGTAGTTTTATGGACGAAGAGGGTCACATAGTGAATGGAACTTGCGATTCCCTACCCCATGGACCTGAAGACTCCACCTTCTTCAGCAGACCGGTTTTCAGCAGACAGGGTTATATATCTTATGTTTTTATTCTCATTACTGCACTACCATTTTAGCCAGGTAATTTATTCAGCTTGCCTGCAACACTGAGTACATGGAATAATAATGCTAACAGAATCTTATATTAAACGCAAACATAATAACTTTGAAGTAAAGACCCACTCCAGATTAATCATAAATTTTTAGTGCAATATTATAATAAATTATCAATTAAATGGGAGAAAGGTCAATTGAACTATGTAGGTAATGAAAATAAAATCTTCAAAGAAATTCTCCAATTTATGAACCGAGAAAGATACTGCTCCAAAAAAAATGAAGTTAAGGTTTTCATGTTTGTCAACTTTCCACGCCCATACAGATACCATCTTGATGAAATACACATTCCTCATCTAACTTCAGAACGAAATCTTATGGGAATGGAGATCCTGTAACTCGTTACATTCTGCATTGCTTCAGTAATGTACAATGAAGAGATAGCGCGGCACCAAAGTATAGAATCCCCATTTTTCGTCAGATTTGAGAAAAAACTCTTGAAAACACCAGACTGAAGGACTCAAAATGATTACATTTGAATAGATTTGGTAGGTTTGATTTGTTTGATTAGGTTCCTTTGTATGTATCATTTGCCTGTACAGATCAATAATATTTTCCCTGTACGTCTGTACATGAGGAATCTCTTGCGTATCCCATCACCCAAGACCTAAACTTATATTTATTGCGCAGTAAAACTGTAGGAAATTAATAAACAATTTTGAAAGAATTCGCAAAATGTTCAAATTTTACTACAATTTATTGTTTAATATAGTGGAGCATTCAACCATAAAAGAAAGAAATTATGTAACTTCTGTAGGTTGAGACAAATCTACAACACCCTTTTAACATTAGGATCAAAACTTACATTATTTCATAACTAAATGATAATAATTTTGCAGTTGCTTCCCCTTACCTCGTTGGACACGTTGAACCCTACCACAACGCAGTTCTCAGACAAGCTCACGAAATCACCAAGGCCCAGGAAGCACTGAGGAACACCGCTGGTGTCATCCCCCTCAACTCTCCTGCTGATACCCCTGATGTTGAGATCACCAAAGTCAACCACGTCCTCCAAGTTGCTGCTGAAGGCCAGAGGAACACCCTCGGAGGTATCCACCTCCTCAAGAAGAGGTCCATCTGGGCTTCTCCTCTTGGTAAATACATTATATTACCTAGTGTTCATGCGGTAAATAGCATGTGGATATACGTAAAGTACAAATTGATAAATATAACCGTGATATTTAGAGGAGTTTACATATCATTCATATAAAAAATTATCAAATTTAATCATAGTAGGTAAGTAATTGATCAACAGAATATCTATCCTTGACTTTGGCAAGATAAATTGAAGAGAGTGCAAACATTGCACTCCATGCCAATACATGTTGAGCCCTCATCAATGATGGCGTTTGACAATATACTAATGATAATACTGAAAAACAACTAATGCCATTCAAAATGCTGTTTGTGAGTTGTGTATCTGTGTATCTTCAACGAGATACATTCTGAGGAGAATTATTACTAATATTTCTTCAGCTTATTAGAAAGGTTCGCTGTTTTTTCACCCGAATTTCTACCTAAATGTGGTAAAGTTCTTATTTCGACCAAATATCTGAGAATTTTCCCAAAATCGTTTCTAACCCTCTATTGTTATTATTATTATTGCAGTTGCATCTCCTTACCTGGTCGGAGCTGTTGGACCTGTAGAGCCCCTCCACACCGCCATTCTCAGACAAGCTCACGAAATCACCAAGGCCCAGGAAGCCCTAAGGAACACCGCTGGTGTCATCCCCCTCAACTCTCCTGCTGATACCCCTGATGTCGAGGTTACCAAAGTCAACCACGTCCTCCAAGTTGCTGCTGAAGGACAGAGAAACACTCTTGGAGGAATCCATCTCCTCAGGAAGAGGTCCATCTGGGCTTCTCCCCTTAGTAAGCAATTACTTATTTCCTGCTGAAGAGATAGATAGCATTAACATGCAAATACCTAACATTAATATACAGCCGTGAGACTTTCATATAAAAGTCTCCCTTCGAAGTGTGTCGGCAAGAAAATATGGGATTCAGGGTAAATATTCTGTATGATGAAATAGATCACTAGATGATTATAATAACGACAGAACAGTTCCGATGGAAGTAAGGTATGATACGATATAAGATATTCATTTAGTTTATGCATGCTTCACGGTCGTGTAGATATAAATAGTGTCCCTACCGTTAAACGGAAGGCAATCAAAATAGCTTCTCAATTTATGCTCAATAATAGAAACTCGACAGTCATGCACATTACAATAATTGTATTGTTACGTAGGCGCATTAGTGAACATTTATTGAAATTTACACCGCAAATCATTTTAAAAATGAGAAAAATTACCTTACCACCACTTGGAGAAGTTTTACTCAGAAAGGCATGTCCCAATCAACTGCGAGAAAAACCCGGAGAGCAATATTATAACTTATTCTTTGTCATATATTGGATAAGGATAAGTTTATGTTCTGGAAACTTCCCATACTGTCAGTTCGGTGTCGTTTTACTCAATAGTACTAAATTCCTAATCAATCCCGATATCCGCGTGAGTTGCTTGTGAAGTAGACACTATATTCCACCTGGTTCGGAAAGTCAAGGTATCCAAACGGTTAATGGTGAG
The DNA here is from genome assembly GCA_030762985.1 of Adelphocoris suturalis. NCBI lineage: Eukaryota > Metazoa > Arthropoda > Insecta > Hemiptera > Miridae > Adelphocoris > Adelphocoris suturalis. The sequence goes on from CM061040.1 coordinate 85,921,953, forward strand.
CAAGCAGCACCTACCGAAAGGAACGTCTCTCACACGGTTCTGCAACCACGAGAGAGCATTTTCATGTCTAGACGCTGAATGCTTTGGAATCCACTAGAAAGCTAGGATGAAATAGAAAGTCTCTTTATTCGTGAATCATGAGCTTAGGCTACCACTTTTGATTGTAGTAGGTAGGTATAACTGAAGAACTAACCAAACCATTATGTTTTACTAGGATTTACTAACCTACATCTGCAAGCATGATCTCCTTAACGATTTTTTTGTCGCCGTGAAATGGTTCGTGAAATTCCCCGTGTTCCTTAGTGAAGACATGAAAATGTCAAATATAAAAAGTTAGTTAACGAGTGAGACATTAAAATTTAAAATCACTCTCTTTTGATTGAGAAACTCTACAAATTATAATTATTGTCTCCAACGAATTGGGTTGTCAAGAAATATCCATATTTTTAACGTCAATCCCCTGAAAAAGGTGAAGCTCCTGAAGTGCATTCAAAAAGTTGACAAATACATCAAAATTAAAAGGACTGAAAGAATTCTTGAGAAGTCATCCAGTTCCCTTTATTGTATTGCTTTCTAAGAGCTACATGGAGAATAAGAAATAGAACGAACAAATGAGATACACATTCATGTTCAACGGAGGCAAATACATACAAACTCAAATGGGTCTCTCTAGAAACTAACCCGCCAGATTCTTGAAATTCCAATAAAAATTTAATGGAGATAGAGGTAGGTAATATAAGTGCGCAGATTCTTAAAAAAAAACAAGAAACAAGGTGGTTCATCATCACTTTTATTCGACGGGATTCGAATCGTAATAAATTTGAATAAGCATACATGTAAACAAGAATTAAACTCAAAACTAATATTGCAGTTAAGACTGCACTATTTCAAACACTCTCATTAAGCGTGTGATGAAAGTGGCTAACGTTTTATCAATAAAAGGGTCATCCCTGTAACAAAACTTCCATGATTCTAAACTTGTAATTACTATTGCAGTTGCGTCTCCTTACCTGGTCGGAGCTGTTGGACCCGTCGAGCCCCTTCACACAGCCGTCCTTAGACAAGCTCACGAAATCACCAAGGCCCAGGAAGCACTGAGGAACACCGCTGGTGTCATCCCCCTCAACTCTCCTGCTGATACCCCTGATGTTGAGATCACCAAAGTCAACCACGTCCTCCAAGTTGCTGCTGAAGGCCAGAGGAACACCCTCGGAGGTATCCACCTTCTCAGGAAGAGGTCCATCTGGGCTCCCAGTGGTAAGTTACCGACTCCTGCATTTCACTTTCGTATAATATTGTAAAAAATTCTAGAAAACTGATTGAAATGCATTCAATGTTGCTCTCTTCTACATGCATTCAGATTGTAATAGAACAGAATTTATTTCGTTGGTATATGAACAGCACAGATTCAAAAATATAATGTGAGCATGATACAGATATCTACTTTTTTCAAATACTGATTGTCAGTGGATTCAACTTCCGTGAGTTCCTGTTGTTTTTGTGATCATAAAAATCGGTTGTACCTAACATGACTTTATTGATCCCAGAGCCACTCAAAAGTAATTGAAAGTGCAAGGGGTAACATACATTATTTTAGCCTTCTTAAAAAGTTAATAATCAAATTGTTTCGGAGAAAAGTACGTTTTTTTTACCCTTAATAAGTTATGAATATAAACTGTTGATTTTTCGACAGTGCTTTTCGGCTTTATGTTCCAACCTTGAAACAGCATGTCAAAATGCTCTTCAAGAGTTACAATTAAACGAAGCGACGAATAATCCTTTATATGTAAGATAGAGATATTTGTGTTATCTGTATAAGTTCGATACCAATTTATATTCGCCCACCCCACCAGTCTTACTTAGTTGTGAGAGTGCGCAAAATATTGAACCTCCTTGAGCCCTAACTATTTGTTTACCATGTTCTAAAACAAAACAAAAATAAGTTCATGAAACTATAAGTGAAAGATGTCTTTTTAAAACTTGTCTTGCGAACATTACACATATGTACACAGGAAGGTACATGTGATTCAATTCTGTGGTAAATACCTTCCTTTTTTTTAAGTAAGAACATACCTACTCAAAATCGTAAACGAGTTCCACTATCCGCTTTACAAGCAGATACCATGTTACATGGATGTGTCTTTGATTGGGGATTTCATAACGGTTGTCCTCGAGTTGTCCTCGACTGTTGTCAAGAGGATGAAAATGTTTCCTATGGAGTGGAGTAAATGATGCTATTGCTTTACTTTAAGAATATTGTAACCGGCTTATTAAAATTGTTTATAGTCCAATCAACTTAGTTTTGGAATGTAGCCAGGTACGTAAGGAGGGAGAAATTGGTAGGTTGAGATGTGAACATTTATCACATAAATCAAGCGCTTTACAATGAGTGGCGAACGATTTTTGTGCGATGAAAACTGCGGAAGTTCCATTCCCCTAGCAACGGCTGGGTTGTGCGTGAAAAACACTGAAATTGTGACACAAATTTTGCGTCACGGAAATTTTTGGTTGACCCCCCAGAGCAAAGACATATCCATGTCAAAACTTTTTAAAAAGTTGTTTTCCCCATTTCACTTTTTTCGTTGGTATCAATGCTAAGCTCAATGAAGCACTGATTCGATTACGACTCATCATCAATACAAAACGTAGTGTTGTAGGTACACAAATTAAACCCCTCGACTTCTTGTTAAAAACTAGCCAATCTTATAACTCATATTTTTACAATTAACTCGTTATCTAGTATCTGATGAATTCCATAGATTGCTATTAAATCGTATCACTATGGCCCATAGTGGTTGAACGTTTATCATCTGACTACAGAAGACCATTAATTTATATCAAACAACTTCAGGAAAGGTCATTTTTGTATGGGTGACATTTGAAAAGATATGTAACAGTACCGATAAATCAAGTAGTTTAACCTAATACCAACTTATTTGTTTACAGTCGTTGCTGCTCCCCTCGTTGCGTCCCCTTACCTTGCCGGACACGTTGAGCCCCTCCACACAGCCGTCCTCAGACAAGCTCACGAAATCACCAAGGCCCAGGAAGCCCTGAGGAACACCGCTGGAGTCATCCCCCTCAACTCTCCTGCTGATACCCCTGATGTTGAGATCACCAAAGTCAACCACGTCCTCCAGGTCGCTGCTGAAGGTCAAAGGAACACCCTCGGGGGACTCCCAGTTGTTTCAAGAACCATAGTTGGTGCACCTCTCATCAGTAGCCATTCTGTGGTTGCTCACTTGTAAATTATTGTTTAAATTTAGGTTTTTTATCTGTATAGCGAAATACAAACGACGGTACCCACTCGAAGAAATAAGTTACATTTATATTCCTCTCACCTTTTAGTCCCCAGGATGGAAATTTAAACTCCTAGACGGTCAAAGTAAATCATAGACGATAATCAAATTATTGTTAAGGCAGCCAATATTTGAGTGATGAATATTACGTAATGTGAGTGCTCAGAACTGTGCTATGCTTCTGTGACTGACAATTATATGACCGCATATTGTCATATGATGAGTGTTGGTAGCGAACGGATGAATTACAATATGCTGGAAGTTGGTGATTTTTGTGGTGATTTGTTTCTCTTACGACAATGTTAAATTCCTGATTTCTTCACTCCTACGTATGTGTTTGTTCTTTCTTTTAGGTGTGGTTTTAGTGTTGTTCCTTCCGTGACATTTGGTGGTCCTTCGATCCGGCTCGAAGGACCACGAAATTTCAAGAAACTAAAACTGCGCTAAAGAACTACTAACACAAGAGATAAGAAGGAAGAAAATTGAAATACATTATTATGAATCGTTACATGCAAAGTCACCAATTATTAATCCCGCATGTCAATATTGTTTTCCTTCGTTTTTAAGTCAACACAAATTGTATGACTGTCAACTCCGTCATATGATTCACTGTAATCATTGTCGGTGAAAGCTTCCAACAAATTTAGGAACACTCACTTTACGCTATCGTTGCAGTGTCTCTACACTTTCTGCTACCTAACCCGGTAATCATTTTTCCTAGATAAGTATGAAAAACAAAACGTCATTTAAAAGGAATTCTTTCGACGTGTTTTTCTTCAGTTTGTATGACAAAAACAGTTATTGCGCTTTCGACAAATTTGATATGGAAAAATTGGGGGGGGGGGTTTCCATGTGGGTACAACATTTGCCACTCTTTGGTATGTCCCTAACAACTTTCTAACATCACTTTATCATAAGCTTCTACAGTTGAAATAACTAAGTATGAACTCGGATTATTCACAACCACAAACAAGTGACTTTATGGCCATACTTTTTATATGAAGAAATCAAAATCTTATAACCCAAAAAAGTCTTCGAATACATAGAGTATAAAAATTTGTGTACTTAACTACGTAAAAGTGCATTAAATTAGGAGTAAATTAGGAGGGCGGGGTTTTTCGTATTGCAAATACGAACCGTTTATTCAAACATTAAGCCAAAGGAAACTGCTGACTAACATTCATGAAATATTCAAACAAAATCATCAAAATCCCTTAAAAAATTACTGGAGTCTAGTGAAAACTGCGTGTTAAATAGGTTCTCTACAATTGATTCGAAAATATTATTATTACATTTTACTTCACATACCAAACGAGAGGTGATGGTGGAATACTACACTCGACTCACGTGAAAACACTGTTCGAAGCTGTGGAATTCCACCGGAATCATAACAATGCTTGTTGGTTGATTTAGCCAGAGAACAGTATTTTTTTTAACACTAACTGAAGTTTGGTAGAAATCAGTGAATTAATTCACATCCGCAGCCACAGAAAATGCTCACGAAACCTGATTGGTTTGAAAAGTGAAGACCATCCACGTTAATCAAAATCTCGATCCTCGATAAATCGGACGACAACATTGAAGACTGATCACTCTTTTGTCACCACGGGAGAACCACAAAGATTAAAATATATCTTCCTACTTTTCCTACTGGATACGTTCAAGAAAATAGTTTTTCAACCGTACTAGGAAAGGGCTAAGCACTCCTAAAGCTAAGAGCACGGCTATGGTTTGTTGTTGAGGCAATTTGTCAAAATCCCTCGTATATACTTTAAGATCATATTGATCTGAACTTGTAATCAATTATTGTAACATTCGCACTCCTAGTGAATATCCAATGATTGGTCACCGCGAATTATTATTTGAAGAAACCAAGCTTTTTTGAATTTGAATATGGATAGATGTTGTGCAAGGTGCTCGACAGATGAAAATTCCAATGCCTTTGAGGTATCTACACTAATGATTAAATATTCCCATTGCTAGTGGTTGATTTCCTTGCTTTCACCTGATTGGTGGTTCAGAGTAACAAGAGGTTTTTCGCAAGAAGTGAAGTCGCATCAAGAAGAGTGAGACTGCAATGTCAGAAAATCGGTGGAATCCCGTAACGACAGTGTTCATGTCTTTTATTGGAGTCACAAATTAGAATATTCCACTCAAAATCGTCAAGACACTGGCAAATTGTTTTTGGAATAAACTGTTGAATGGAATGAACTTCCCTTCAAGTGGGCTATGCTTAAAATTCCTTGAAACAGTATAATGTTTAAGTTAAAATAGTCGAGGGTTTGTTCAGAACTGGTATTAGAAAAAACAGACATGAGGAGACTAAATGGGGGTAACTCTAATTTTGAAGAAATCATCAATTCATTTGCCGCAAGGCGATACCTTTTTTGTATCGGAAGCCGTATAGTAGGTAATTACGTAACCGTTGTTCTCAATGCGTAATAACTTTAAATTAATCGCCCAACTTCCATAAGTTATTAGTTGAGTTCATATAACTCGAATGCTCCCACGTTAAAAGAAATTATGTTAGCTTCCGCGTTGATATTTTGTTATTTACTTTTCTTTCGCTATTTATGGGAGAGTTTTATATGAAGTGGTCAGGTCTATAATCATTTACCAATAAATCACCTTCCCTTAGAATTTGAAGTTAAGTATATGTAACGCTAACCAAATGTACTGACAATTTGCTTTATTCACAATCGAAAGTGAATGTCAGCCTATTGTTGACATTAGGTGCCTACATGTCAACAATATGTGCTGGTTGTCTAATAGTTTTGAGACTTGAGTACCTATACAATTTTTGCTTTCACATTGATCCATAATTAATTTTTTTTCAACACAGAATGTGTTTTTGTGATCACCAACCGGATAAAAACTGAAACGAAAAAACGAAATGCGATACCGATAAACTTTGTAGCAAACGTTCGCTTATAATTAACAATGGCTGCTATGAATAGGATTACTAGACTCTAAGTAATTTCTTACACATTATTATTATAAAATCAACATTAAAAACGCAAAAACACCTGTGTTTTCGTAGTTTCATAGGTACAGAGTATGAATCAACCGGAGGGTGTAGGGGGCTGAAGCTCCCCACCGAAGCACAATGCGCTGAGTTTTTTTTTCAAAAGGCTTTTATTATGGGTTTCCACATGCAATTAATATGATCGTCTCAAAGCAAAATCATTGATCTAAATTTATTAGGCCCCTTACATCTCTATCTCTATCTCTATCTCTATCTCTATTATCTCTATCTCTATCTCTATTATTAATAAGAATGAAACTCCGTCCGTTTGTTTGTCGTGTCTATGCACGGCCAAACGGCTGAGTGGGCCGGATCTACGAGTGGGGGATCTTTTTGGGATTTTCCGATAGGGTGTATAAGCGAATTTAAAATTTTCTAATCCCACCCGAACCATGGGCCGTAGGGCGGGAGGGGGGTCGAAGTAATAATTAATGTGCGCTTTTTCCACTTCCCCGCTTCCCCTACCCCTCTAAACGGCCGTTGACAATTCCGGAAAAATACGGGTTTCGTAGGTTTTCCTACGAGGAAGACGACGGCGCGATCGGATCGCGAAAAAAGTATCGGGAAATGCGTTAAAAAAATGCGAGAGTACGGACCCGTTTTCTCGAAAAGTCCGCCGAAAAACTTGGTTTTTTCCGATTAAAATATACCCCATAAAGTACGTTTTTCGGAACGGTTTTCGCGGGCGAAATACAGCTTTGATCCCGCCGAATCTGAATCCGAAGTCGGATATCGAAAAAAGTGACGGAAAGTAGGTCAAATTGGGAGGGGAATTGCGAGGGAAACGTTTAACATCAGAAATTAATTTTGCCGTGTTCGCGAGAAGGCTCTACGAAGACGTCAAGGGGTTCGATAAGGCGGGGCTTGCACCTGACTGGAACGGGTTGCGAGCAGGTACACGCACTTACGTCTTGAAGGGTATACAGGTATACCTTGTGAGCGAAGCGAGAGCCATGTCAACAGAATAAATTCGGATTTTTTCCTACAAATATACAGCAATACCTTGCGAGCGAAGCGAGCAACATCCCCGAATAAACTTTTTGTGGTTCCACGTAGTTTCATAAGATTTAATTTGTTTGTAAGAATTTCCATCAGAAAAAAACGTCTGCCAAGTTGGGTGGGCAGTATAACTTCCTCAAGCGAGCGAAGCGAGCAGCATCCCTTACAGAAGTTAAACCTACCCTTAGGGATCTATCGTTTGCGAGCGAAGCGAGCAACATTCCCTACATCCCACACTTTGCGAGCGAAGCGAGCAATATTCCCTACATGCCACACTTTGCGAGCGAAGCGAGCAATTGAATGGGGGGTCCGGGGGGCTTGCCCCCCGGCTGGACGTGGAGGCGAGCGTAGCGAGCCGGAGCGGCTAGTTATTAATAAGAATGAAACTCCGTCTGTCTGTCTGTCTGTCGCTCTGTCGTGTCTATGCACGGCCAAACGGCTGAGTGGGGGGAGTCTACGAGTGGGGGGATCTTTTTGGGATTTTCCGATAGGGTGTATAAGCGAATTTAAAATTTTCTAATCCCACCCGAACCATGGGCCGTATGGCGGGAGGGGGGTCGAAGTAATAATTAATGTGCGCTTTTTGGACTTCCCCGCTTCCCCTACCCCTCTAAACGGCCGTTGACAATTCCGGAAAAATACGGGTTTCGTAGGTTTTCCTACGAGGAAGACGACGGCGCGATCGGATCGCGAAAAAAGTATCGGGAAATGCGTCAAAAAAATGCGAGAGTACCGACCCGTTTTCTCGAAAAGTCCGCCGAAAAACTTGGTTTTTTCCGATTAAAATATACCCCATAAAGGTACGTTTTTCGGAACGGTTTTCGCGGGCGAAATACAGCTTTGGGTCCGCCGAATCTGAATCCGAAATCGGATATCAAAAAAAGTGACGAGAACTCGGTCAAATTGCGAGCAGAAGCGAGCAAAGCGATTAAAATGATTCTGCCGTGGACGAGAGAAGGCTCAAGAATTGACGTGAAGGGTTCGATGTCACAACGTTGCGAGGCGAGCAGGTATGCCTACATAGGTACCTACCTTGCGAGCGAAGCGAGAGCCATTTCAAATAATAAATACGGACTTTGTCCTACACATATACAGGTATACCTTGCGAGCAAAGCGAGCAACATCCCCGAATAAACTTTTCGTGGTTCCACGTAGGCGTGGACGTGGAGGCGAGCGTAGCGAGCCGGAGCGGCTAGTAATACATAATCAGAAAATGGCAAATCTTGCCTCCCAAAAGGGTTCATACGTTTACAGTTCCAGGACCCCACAAATTTACTCTTCACAGTAAATGATAAAAAAATATAGGCGACAAAAGTTATAATAATCTGAATTCCTTTGGAATTATATCAGCTGATACGATTGTCATAGTTTATTAGGTCATTTTTACTATGTTTCGCCTGTTGCAATTCATTCATTCATATTTTTTCCTGTTAAAATTCTAGCCCTTAGGGAGGAGTGCACACCTATGAAGTTTCAGCTACCTGGTGGTTTCTTTCGATTATTTGGGATGAAATCTGTGAAACCCCGTGTATAGTAAACATGTATTATATAGCCCTTCACCGCAGAACACTGGTAAAAACAATTACCTACCAAAATCACCCTAAAGTGCATTATCGAAATTGAACTGGACGATGAAACCTACCTAACGAAAAATCTACACTACATGCAGATACATCAGTACATGGATATGCCTGATTTTTCCCTTGTGAAATATGTATTTTTTGTCTCAAGTTAAAAATTTCTCAGTTAAATTAGCTAAGTCAGCTGATCGGAAAAGACCCAATCATTTCAATCGTCTCTTAGTGTGCCAGAGAGTCTCCATATCCTATTTCAACTTCCTATGATGAACAGGAGAGAATGTAGCTTACTCAGCTGATTAGGAATGAGCCAGTCATTTCAATCGTCTCCTAATGTCCCAGGGAGTCTCCCTTTCAAATCTCAACTTCCTTGGATGAACAAGAGAGATTTTAGCTCATTCAGCTGATTAGTCCCAATAATTTCAATCGTCTAGAACCTACTGCTTACAAGTACCTACTACTCAATAGTATACCTACCATGTACCCAGTGCCTTTTTTTCACATTACTAGTTCATTATGGTTACTTAGCAATATTAGTTTATAACTAGCGTAACAAATCAGCTTTCCTTGACACTACAATGGCTTAGGGATCATAGGATATTGTGATAAAATGAGAGCATTGCAAAAAAATGGCGAACGATTTTCCTGCTATGAAAACTAAGGGAGTTACATTTCGCTAGTAACGCATTGGTTGTACGTGAAAATCAATAGAAATAGAAAAACCCAAGTACGAGGAACAATATGAGAGAAAACCCCGTTTTTGGCCCATTTTGGCTCATAGTATTTAATCGTGCGAAGCGATCGGGCTGGTTAGATTCTAGGACCAACTAGACTTCAAGTGGAGTCCGTGTGGGAAAGGGCGAATTTTTTCCATCAAGTTAAAGGCCTGGACGGCGGACGGACATAATAGGGAGCCTGAATCATTTTTTGTACCTACCTTTCTATCAAATCCAACTTATCGTGTACAATTTATCGTATTTTCTTAACTCTAACTTCAGGGTCAATACATCTCTAATACTAATTACGACCCCCCTCCATAACTTAATTTTCAATATGTGTATGATTTCGAAGATCAGTGGACGGGATCAACGATAGTGAAATCCCGTCCTATATTGGAAAGATTATTTCCCGAGTTTTGATTCTATTCTCGGAGGATAATAATTGGCGAATCGCGGTCTCGGGTCGCTAAACACGGGGGGAGATGGATATTAGCATAATCTCCATCCGCCCATGGGTAAACCAGCATCACATTATTACCTGATAATTTTCAAACGCGGCAAACTCCAACACATACGTTTATAATAAATTAAAAACTTCACTCATAAATCCACCTATTTATAGATTTCTGATTTTCAGCGATAATGTACTTTCTCCAGATATATTCTGGAAAGGAGTGATGCAGTGTAAATGCATGATCAGATAAGAATGGGTTTCCTTATAATAGATAAGGCGACTCAACACATGAAAATAACTTCAAAACCCAAACAAACTAGTACCTACGAATTTCTATCTCGCCCTCTGCGTACTGTGGATAAAAGTACACAAAAAACTGAAACAAAATACATCAAAAATTATCTGTCCACCGAGATAGACAATCCATGTATAATATATATGAACTGAATTTCATTAGGTACATAGGTAATATAATACTAGGTTTCTTGATAAAGAAGTAAGTGTTTTGATCATTGTAGTTTTCACCGTTTTCACCGTGTTCACCCAATATAAATATTATTACCTCTTATCATTCACGCATACTCACCAAATTCTTAAGAACCCTCCAATCTTAATTATTATACGTTGCAAATTATTACACAAGGGCTAACTATTTCTGTAGTGTACTGCTCATCTGTGCAGTTGGCTAGTCTATTGGGAATTACTAAAAGGTACCAATGGTCCCTACTTACTGATGCATTCGATGTACCTAAATATATTATATATTAGATGACCCGGCGGACTTCGTCCCGCCTAACACATTTTTCGTACAGTCATGGTTACAATTTACAGTCATTTACCTATTAAAAATTGTTATCTAACTAAAGCGAAGAAAACGTTAAAAATAAATAATAAAGTAATAAAGGGTGAATACGGGTATACAAGAGATTATAATTTTGATTCAAAATGGAGCAATTAATTTTGCAAACGATACCACTTAATCTTAAGTTGTTCCTCTTGCTTTTACCTTAGCTAAGTGAGCTGATCTGGTTAGAACTCATCGTTTCATTCATCTCATAATGTCTTGGAGAGGCTCCCTGTCAAATTTCACATTCCTAGGGTGAAAGGGAGAGGATTTAGCTCACTCAGCTGATATGGAAAGAGCCCATTATTTTATTCGTTTTTCGATGTTCCAGAGAGGCTCCCTATCTAATTTCAAACTCTCCAGGTGGATTGGAGAGAATTTAGCTAAGCCAGCTGGTCTGGTTGGAACCCGTCATTGCATTCGTCTCTTGAAGTCCTAGGGAGGCTGTCTGACAATGTTTACATTCCTAGGGTGAAAAGTAGAGAATTTGGCTCACTCAGCTGATCTGGAAAGAGCCCATCATTTTATTCGTTTCTCGATGTCCCAGAGAGTCACCCTATCAATTTCTATTCCCTTGGGTGAACAAAAGAGAATGTTTTTTTTTTTTTTTTTTTTTTTTTAAATTTACTTTTTTACGTTTTTATTTTTTTTGCATTAGGTAAGTATGGTAAAAGCATACCGTTTTCTTCAACCTCAATAACCCTAGCTCCGTTAAATCTTTCCCGAAATAAGGCGATTTCAATATCAATTTTTGATGATCTATCTTTACGAATAGAATCTGCTCGGCTCAACCCACCAAATACGTATACGAATAAAAAAATCTAGAGCCCCCCCCCCCCCCCTCCTTTCCTCAGATCAGCTGGGTGAGCTTCCTAGCAAATTTTTTTTTTATTCAACCAATGAAGCAAAACATTGAAATGGAGAACCCTTGGGTCATCTACGAACGAATCGTAAAGTCGAAAGTTCCCCAGATCAGCTGGGTGAGCTCCCGAGCTAATTTCTTTGTTATTCAACCAATGAAGCTAAAAATTGAAATGGAGAAACCTTCGGTCATCTACGAACGAATCGTAAAGTCGGAAGCTCCCCAGATCAGCTGAGTGAGCTTCGGAGTTAATCTCTTTGCTGTTTAACCTATGAAGCAGAAATTTGAAATTGAGGCCTCTTGGGACATCTAAAAATGAATCATGAAGTCTAGAGCCACCCAGGTCAGCTGAGTGAGATCTGGACATGAAGTGCTTTTCCACTTATGAAGCTAAAATTTGAAATGGAGAACTCTTGGGACATCTAGAAACGAATCATGAATTCTAGAACACCCCAGATCAGCTGAGTGAGATTCAGAGCTAAGTTCAACTTATGAAGGTGAAATTTTAAATGAAGCGTGTTTTTTATATTGTATTTTTTATTTTATTTTTATTTTATTTTATTTTTTATTTTTTTTATTATTTTTTATTTTTTTTTTTTTTTTTTTTTTTTTCCCCCTATGTGACCACTTGGTTTACATCAGACACATTATTTGTGTCTGAAAAAAGGGAGATAAAACTTCCCAAGAAGCACAGAGGAATATGGTTCACAGTATGAATTTCACAGAGGAAAATAGAGCTGGTTGGCTGGATACACTGAATTCATACCAGTGATGCCACGATTCGCTGATAGAGAGTTCTCTTTTCTGGCCTCCGCACGAGGCCTATTTTACTGACATATTAGGGATTAGCTTTTAGGACTAGTAGCGCGGGTTAGAAGCGACTGCGCTTTGGGGAAGGAATTTAACGAAACATCTACCTCTCAATATCTAGTGGCCAAAACTTGTTAAAAATTAGATGTTTTTTAGAGGCTAGTCTCAAGGCGGTTGGTTATGAAGTTTATCGCGATAGATCACCTATGGCCACTGAGGATAAGCGAATGTAAAATTTGTTTTCAGTATTTGAGTAAGTACAGCAGTACAGTGTATATATGCATATAGGTACCGACATGTATAAAGGGTTCTATGGATCTCCAATAAGGGATCTTGCATGTTTAACTTCAACCTCGGATTCACAACATTTTAATACTCCTAAATTGAAATCTATCACTGCTGCGTTATTTAATTCGGTAAGATTTATGATAATTGGAATCTATCTCGGTGATATTCATAGTAAAAAGACAATGATGTAGGCTTTTCATCTCTTTTTTGGAGACCACTATCGTCACCTTACATTGCATCTCTCTGGAAAGCTCTGATTGTTTCCGTTAACTATTCAATACTCATTGATACTTGATTAAAATATATGAACACTGTCCAATTTTTCTTCCGTAATTGCCTAATATCCATGTTCAATCTAAATGAAAGGCGATACGTGATAATAATCAAATCTTAAGCTAATAAATCATTGTGTTTGTTTGTGGAAGGTGGGTAGGTTGGACAAAACCTTGAACTATCGTGGAGAAACCCGGTAGAGTGTCGGAGTAGCGGGAGAAAAAAGCTGGGTTTATAATGTCGATGGTTAGGGTCCTTTGTTGGGCGGAGTGTGGAGTGCATGTGTTTATACGTCAGGCCAACTGCGGTTTCAAACGGACCAAGGACGTGAGAAGGGAGTGGCAGCCAACGCTATTCCAATTACCACTAGAATATCCCGATCGAAGAGATGAAATGAGGAATTTTTCATCCCTCCGCTTGGTATATTGGGAGTAGTCTGCCAAGGTCAATAATTATTGAAAGAAACAATAAGGATATAATTGCTTGTGTGGAATGTAGTTATTGACAGTTATGTATCAAGTTCGACAGCTAAACAATGCATCTTGTGCAACATCTTGGGGTCGTTAAAATCCCAGTGTCTCGGAATTTCTAAGAAATAATAATGAGGAAGCTGTTAGGGTTCATTTGTTGGGATTCGGTTCATTTTCTCTTACATTACCCATGTACCTAGATATCATGTTCTTTAACAAACTTTATCCCATCTCATTAATTCAATATCACATGTTTGGTATTTAGCGTTGGTAATATATGCACGAACAAAATGTCTTAATTGCAAGGAATCGGTTGAATTTTGTTTTGCAAGCAATTTAATTTTTAAATAGTTCGTCATGGAGCATGATCGTATGGGCGAATTTTGTAAATAATTTACATTTATGTTGAATTGATTTCAAATGTTAGAACTTTGAATGTTATGAAATTGTTAACTCTTAGTTTTAGGGCAAAAAACTAAATCTAATTCAAAATATTAGTTTGCTATTATTTTTATTAATTATTATTGTTTATATTTTGTGGGATTTTGTCCAACAAAATCATAAACTTTATATGAGTAATTTTCCGTTAAAAATATAAAGTCAGCAATTTCTAGCCGTTTTTACCATCTTCAATGATTTTTTAGCATATTTTTTGAAATTTAACTCATTTAATGTGATCAAAAAGTGGCGCCCTACGAACTTATCCTTTCTTATGGAGTGCTTGATTTTTTGGTTGGAGAACGTTTATCTTATTCACAAGGAGCGTTATTTTCTGGAATGACTCATACTACATTATATTCACAGGTTGACCTAAAAGTACCCCCCTCCCCTTCAACTTTCTTTCACAATTTTTCATATTATCGAAGTGAAACTTGAAGATCGTGCTTGGGATGCCTGATACTAAAAATACGAAAATGAAAATCAGAAAGAAAAAATCAAAAAGTTTTTGGACTACCCAAAAAAAGGGAGGGGGGGGGGTGTATTGGGTACCTGGAAAATGTTTTCCTATTTTTCCCAGTGTGAACCTTTACTATAAAGTTTTTTGTTTCGATCTTTTGTATTGATGGTGCAGCCAGAATGAGCGTTACCCATAGGTGCGAAAAAAGTATTTCAACCATTTTAAATTAAAGAAGAATCCATCCTAAGAAGTTCGGCGTCAACCGCAGCCTACGATGAGAAGTTTTCTTTTTATGATTTATCAAAGTACGGACACTGGTGACGTCAAAGCGCCCCTCCCGCCTGGGCGGGACTACCCTGCCAACCAATGTGAACTTTGAAAAATCATAAACTCAACGTAGGAAAGTGCGGATGGTATAATATTTCTTAGAGTGGAATCTACTTTCATTTAAAAATGTAAAATGAATACGTGGGTAACTCAAATTGCGATACCTTTATTCCATTAATTAATATTCAGTTGGGGAGGGGCGGTAGGGTTACTTTTGAGATACTACTGTATTTATGAAACATTTATGAAAGTCCACGAATCGTTTCAAAATGCCTCAAAACAGATTTTCATGAAGAAAATTGTTGAAAAATTGTATTTTAAACATTTTGGAGCCATTGAAATAGCTTCATTTTCTACAAAACTTCGCTAAAAATGCTGCAATCTACAAGGTACACAGCGATTTACCATTACAATGTTGAATATCCCTCAAATGCAGATCACTGAGCTAACCTGACAAATTTAGATGCATATGACCCCTAATCTTTGAAATTTATGAAGGAATAGGTCCAACAGATTCAGATTCATTCTATAGTGATCCGGATGGTATCATTCGATTCATTGAAATTAAATCTGTCAGTAACAAACAAAAACGCTATATTCATTTAAAATATTTTCGAGATCCTGATTGATAATATGATTCAACTGTTCCATTTTCAACAAAAAACTATATAATCGACCAAGAAATCAAATATTTCGGACGGAGGAAGATTGGGCACAAGTCCGAGGGCTCATAATCTCACCGGTTGGGGTAGTGGAAAATTGATCGCAAATATTCATTCCACCCTTCTCCTATTTGGCAAACTCTCGGCACAGGCCGAAAATATCCTTGGGGAAGAAATGGAAGGATAGAAAACTGGGCACACACGGAAGAAGTACGTCATTTTCCATATTTATTTTGTTGATTACTACGTTTTCTCAAAAGTTTTCACATTTTATCACATGGTTGTCGAAGGTCACAATTTACGTAGATAGCTGCATTATTTAACACATTACGACTGCTAATATTTTATCACATGCTGTAGGTATACTGTTTGTCAGAATAAAGGGATCGAAGTACTTTCGAAGGTATCTCTGACAGCTGTTCAAATGCGTTATTATTGGCATAAGCACACAATACGAGGGTCTACAGTTGAATTTGCGATAACGGCTCGTGCTAATGTGTTGTTTATCTCTGCAATGCTGTTGTTTTGGGCCCAATGGTTCTGACGGACGCAGTGCAGCCAGAAGTGCTGCATCTAAGCAATCGAGAAATTCACGAATTCATACAAACACAACACGACGACAACCACCTTATAGGTTAATACTACAATTATAGGTAGGTACTTACCGTCAACTAACTTCACCACTCACCAACACCTGACTACTTTTAAATTTAAATGCAAGTTCCGCGTTCATTGGTGGAACGATTAGCAGCATCTCGTAGCAGTTCACTAATCACTGCTTCCGATTTGTAGTGTGACATCACTTCAGGGGCACTAACGACCCCTTGGACATGTGCCGAATCTATCTCCTTCCGACATCCCAGGGCCCAAGCTTCCATCGCCCAACGTTTCAACACTTAATTGCTCTTAGATCTTTCACTAGAACAAATAATGTCAATATGAGTGTGGTTGAGATCATATTTGGACATGCTGAAAATCGCCTTATAAACTATGACGATCAAACCAGTTGTATGATTATTACAATGACATTTCCTTCTGAAGAAATCGAGGTTATTATAAGGTACTTAAGATTTCTTGAAGGATGGCAAGTGAAGCTTAGGTCGGTATTGTTTTATTTTTCATTTCATTCTTTTTAAGTGCCTACGTACCTACCTAATGGTAGAATCTGAGCACACGCAAACATGAAATTCTCGACACGTGTATGTAAATCTCAGTAACCATTTGAATCTGACAGAATTTTCTATGTTCTATGTATTCTATGTCCCTATGTAGAATTAATTACATTTGAATAAATCCAAATGAAATGTTTCTAGTTGCGATGACCACATGATCCGCAAGTGATTAGAAGTGTCATCTAATGTGGAAATAGTATCTTCGTGTAGGTAATAGTTTGCTACGCTTTGACTAAGTTTCATGAACTTTGAATCACAGATCTGGACTGCGGACTGCGTGTATTGAAAAAAAAAAAAAAAAACATGTGCAAAGAGACCGTGTTATCGATTTTAAATAGTCTTCCTTAAGTTTACCTCAGGAGGTACGTCTTCAGCCTGGGCTGGAGAACACTATCTATCTGCCAAATCGGAAAAGTTTGAATGAGTAATTTTCCTTTCTCCTCAAGAACCGCTTGACCTGACATAATAATAATATTATGTACTCTAATCCCAAAATTTTAAACACATATGAAGGATACTAACCAGCAAAACACAGCAATGCGGGTTGAGTATTCACAATGCTACAGCTGTGGCTAATGATTATCGTAATTCAATTCATGGATAAACATTTATAGCCCAATATCAATATTTACCTATACCTTTCCTTCCTAATTTCTATTATATCCAATTTAACTGGGGTATTAAGTTCCTCTTATTACCCGTGGCTGTGAAGTAATACATTTTGTAAACGCCTACCGAGAAAACATTAATTAAATCAAAAGTTTCAGTCAAGCTGCATAAAATCGTACGTGCGAATTTTCGTAAACTATCATATTACAATGTATTCTTTTGAAATTTGAGCACATCGAGTGCAAAGAAATTGTTAACTACCATTTTCATGGCAAAACAAAACTTGTTCTAAATAGTAATCTGTAATTCAAGAAATATTTGGGATTTTTAGCTTTTTTTGCAGATTTTATCGGTTTTTCAGCAAATATTATTAAAACTTAGGTACATTTTTCAGCTTAATTTTGGTACTACAAGTTTTAATGTTCTTTTTCGTTGTTGCTAAACTTTTTTGACTAAAATTCTGCTAAAAATATGAATATAGCAATTTTTTCTTAATAGATTTTCTTAGTACAGTTTTCAGAATTTGACCGATGCTTAGAAAAGTGTTGGCCAATGGAGCTTGATTTTTTGGTGCAAGAGCAGAATTTTTATCTTAATCCTAAGGATTGTTATCGTCTGGATCGTCTGGAATGGCTCATACATATATATTAAACGGATTTGTTTGAAAACGGAGTTCAATGAAGAAAAATTTTGTTTAAAATTCTTAGAGCCAATATTTGAATGTTCTTGTTCATAGCTTATATACTTTTTATGAATAATATTTTACTTTAAAACAAAAAATTAAGATTTTTGACCATTTTTACTGATTTTTGAAGGATATTTTCTGAAATTTGCAACTTTTACTGTTCTCCAAAAGTGATTTTCAACGAACTCAAACTTTCTTTTGGAATGCTTGATTTTTTGGCGAAAGAACAAATTTTCTATCTCATTACTAAGCAAATTAAGCTTTCATATGGAATGGCACAAATAAATATGTATATGTGAAAAAGCGTTAAAATCCAAGAATTATTTCTTAATGTCTCAAAACGGTTTTCCATTAAGAAAATTTCGGAAAATTTTCATTTTGAAAGTTTTAAAACAATAGAAATAGTTTAATTTTTTTACGAAAATACCCTGATTACTTTCTTAGTAAGTACGTACATTATTTCTGCTCAGCATTGTGATCTTAAAATTATGGAGGGTACAGACTGCAGAGTTTCTTGTTCGCTGTAATTAATCCAAACAATGTCGTTGTTTTCAAATCATTAAGTCCAATAATGAAGCTGAGTAACGACGAAATAATCCTTAATTCATTTGCAAAAGTACCGTGCATTAACTGGCAGAAATCGTTGGAGAGGGAAACCAACCTTCGCTACCTCCTTGGTCATATGAAATTACTATTATTACAAGGCTATGAAAAACTCTTCAAACATGTCTTGTCGCGAAAGGAAATTTCAAGGACATCAAGGAGCGGTCGGTTCACCTCGGGGAATCATTATCATACAACGGAATTCGTATCAAGTGTTCAGGAGACCGAGACGGAGTTACGTTAGATCATAGACTGTACCTCACCCTGTACTATGAAACGATTAGGTGCATGTGCAATATCTGTTCATTCATAAAGCCTCAATCGTAAAACAAGGTGTTGTTTGTGAATTTTTTAGATTTTTCAAACTAAGGTATCTCTAATTACATGCATGTTCCGTAGTTAACTATATATTTTATTGTAATTTAGGCAATTTATTTGACAAGAAATTTTGGCGAAAATACTAGTTTAAAAAAGTAAAACTCATGATATCTCGAGAACGGTTTGAGCTACCGATGTACTGTTGGTCTCATTCGATTTAACGTTCGATAATAGATTGTTAATGATAATACAAAAAGGCTTCTGAATAAACCCAATATTTTAACGATCTTAACGATCTTTGAAAACTTAAAAAAAAAAATTTAAAGTATCTATACTCAGACCAGATCAATTTTAGAAGTTGACGAACTGTGGCCAGGAAATTGGAGGAACTATTTTTGTGCCAGCTCTGAACACTCTCTCTAGCTCGAACCGTTCAACAATTAGCAAAATCACTCTCACACACACACACACACACACACACACACACACACACACACACACACACACACACACACACACACACACACACACACACACACACGCACACACACACACAAACACACATACACACACGCATATATATATATATATATATATATATATATATATATATATATATATATATATATTATCCGCTGTTGCTGAATGTGCATAACTTGATGTAAAGTAGGCCAACTTCGTACCGTAGCTAAACATGATTTAGGATTTCATCGACGTAATATAGAAAATGAATGATAAAAATATATTTAGTTCAATAGTTTATTTGGATAAAATGTTATATAAAAAGAAAAGAAAAAACTCACATCACTCAGCTGATATGGACAGAGCCCATCATATCATTCTTCTCTTGATGTCCGAGAGAGTCTCCCTATCGAATTTCAACTTCTTGGAGTGAACAGGAGAAAATTTGGCTCACTCAGCACATCAGGAAATAGCGCTCGATTTCTATCACTTACGATCGAGTTCCAGTGAGTCTCGCTATCCAATTTCAACTTCCGGGGGCACAGGAAAAATTCAGCACACTAAGCTGATCAGGAAATAGCCCATCACTTCAGTCGCTTTTTATTGGGGCTGGATGAACACCCTCGAAAGTGTTACCTAAGGGACGATGTAGTACCTGATGTAAGACCCTTGATATAATAAGGGTAAATAGATAATTCCGTCTTATGATAAGACAATGTAATTGATAAACCGACCTTTAGCCAAAACGCTGCCATGGTTATACTATTATAGTAGAAGAACAGGTGCTCATCGTTCGGGAACTGTTCAGTTACATGTCAATTATTGACAACGTAGGGTTAAGATTTTTCCTAGATCTCTTGTACCTATTTGCGCTTTTTGCAACGTGAAACATGCGCTTCGGCTATTTCGCCGTAATATAGATTTTCTCTTTGTACTAGGTAAATCATGATACTAAGTTTTAGGCACCTCAAAAACGCTCACCGTGTTTCACTTCGATATAAGTTTGGGACTTGGGGCACCCTGTCTATGTACATACGAGTAAAACAAAATCGGTTTTGATAGTACAGAATTTACAATTAAGAAATGGGTGAATAGATTTGGATGAAGTTTGGTACAAAGTTAGTTTATAATTTGGATTGTAACATAGGCTATATTAAAATTGAGAACCTAACTAAGTGAGCTGACCAGCTGAGTTAGCAGAATTCTCTCCTGTTCACCGTGGGCAGTTGAAATTTCGTAATTCGAATAATAATTGATCATTTGAAATTCTCTGGGACATAAGAGGCAAATGGAATGATGGGCATTTTCCTGATCGGCTGAGTGAGATAAATTCTATACTGTTCTCCCCAGGAGGTTCAAATTTGATAATAAGACTCTCTGGGACGTTGTCGACTGGGATGATGGGCTTTTACCTGATCAGCTGAGTTAGCTTATTTTTCTCCTGTTCACCCTAGGAAGTTGAAATTTGATAGGGTGGCTCTCTAGGCTATTTTATGAGATGATTGAAATGATGTGGTCTTTCCTGATCAGCAGTGTGAGCTAAATTATCTCCTGTTTACCCTTGGAAGTTGAAATTTGATGAGAATACTTCCTGGAACACAAAGAAAGCGAAATTTGAAAGCTATCACTGGGTGTATGATACAAGTGTGCACTGTGAATGTAAGTAATTCATACTTCAACTCTTTGAATGCGTTGGAATCTTTTATAATGGCCGAGAAACTTAATTCAAGGAAACAGGCCAAAATACCATCCTTTTTTGAAAAACAATAGATTGTTTTTTTATGGTTGCAGTTAAATACAGTACCATTCCAGGTGTCTTTATATTTATTGTTCAATACTCTGTTGGTCGATACAGTATTCAATGTTACTGTATGTACTTTACTTCGTACTGTAGTTTGTTAAAATATAATTTATTAAAACTTCTTTAATTCGAATTTTTGGTTAATTGGAAGTTTTTGACTGGTCCCTTGAGGTTCGAATTATCCAAGTTTCACTGTATTATTTGCTGGATAATGCTCTCGTAAATTTCCTTCGGATGAGAAGGAAACGACGAATGTCCTGGATGAACCCAATATTGACAAGGAGGCAAAGTTTGGGTGAATTCAACCACCTTCACGACGAGCTGAAGGGAGATTCAGAGAAGTTTCGAAATTATTATAGGATGGACCTACAAACGTACGATTACATCTTGAATGCTATACAAACTTCGATCACCAAATCGTCCAACTTCAGGGACACGATCTCACCAGCAGAACGCCTCAGTGTGACTCTCAGGTAGTAAAGTATCAAAACCAGATACTTATTACGTTTTTACTAGTAATAAACAAACGTAATAAGCGTAAAATAAACGTGTAAAAATAAACATAAATAAATATAAAGACACCTGGAATGGTACTGTATTTAACTGCAACCATAAAAAACAATCTATTGTTTTTCAAAAAAGGATGGTATTTTGGCCTGTTTCCTTGAATTAAGTTTCTCGGCCATTATAAAAGATTCCAACGCATTCAAAGAGTTGAAGTATGAATTACTTACACTCACAGTGCACACTTGTGTCATACACCCAGTGATAGCTTTGAAATTTCGCTTTCCCAATTCTTTGGCGAATTGCTCAGCCTTGGCCTAGTCCTGTTTTGGGACGGTCGGTGGGCGGGAGGGGAAGGAGAGTTATCACACTGTATGATGGCACTGACTTGCATGCACTAGGTCTAACGCAAACCTTTTGCCGAATATCGTTACTAAAACGTATTTCCCGATAAATTTACAATTATTTTGAGTCGCAGCTTAAAATTTATACCTTAATAAGCACGCCGAAAATTCGAATTAGGTATCCAAAATAAAATTCGAATTATCCACGATTCGTTAGCATTGTTTAAATACAAAATGCTAGGGACCAAGAGAAACATTCGAATTAAAGAAGATTTCGAATTAAAGAAGTTCAAATTATCCAGGTTCCACTGTAACTATCTATGTCGTCAATTTTACCAAAAATAAATGCAGTCTACTACACACCACCACAGACTTCGCGCGACTAAGTCGCCTCCAATGGAGGAGCTCAGTCGCGTCCCAGTCGCCTCGCGGAAGTCGCCTTGTCGCTAAGTCGCTTAAGTCGCTTCCAGTGGAGGACCAGGCTAACTTTAATTGCTATAGGTAGCGAAAGCATTGTTTTCACGTTCGAGAGATTTAAAAGTAATGGTCTCCACTAAAATCTAACGGCTGTTATTTTTTTACGGTGGTAAAATTTCCACATTTTAGACTATTCTGAACAACTTTCGTTCCATTTCTTTCTCTCACAATCTCTGTGTGTGTATGTCCGCAAATCCTTGTAACAAGCTTAATTTCCACAATATTCAACCGGATCTTATGTAATTTTCATGGTATGTGCGGGTTGGGGCGAAGATGGTCTCTCATGAGTTGCGTTGTTCCACAGAAATGTTCCCTCTATCTTTCAGGAAGAAAATTTCATCAGAATTGCGAAGTCTTAATTAAAATTCACCACGAAAATCAGATTATGCTTGATAATATGGTTAATTACAGGTTCTATCCCAAACTTGAAGGGACGGATGGAATGATGATTTAACTTTCACAACCCAACCCAAACAAGGGATTTTGAGAACAGTTTAAGGTTCAAGAAATTACTATTCATGGGATCCACAACCAAACGGACCCGTTGGTCGTTTGCGGCGCTGCTGGGTCTCCGAGTCTTTTGTCGGGGAGCTCAGCTCGGAGAACAGCGTTGAGGAATGTAGAACCTCCCTTCACCTCACCACCCCCGCAGTTACGTTCGAACTCCGAGGGAAGCCCTGATCAACTATTCATGTATGTAGTCCGCGTAGACCACTTCTAAATTAATTCACTACAGGAAGCCCATTTGCAACCAGATTGTTTCCTCCCCCGAAGCGCTCTCCAATACAACTAGTTAGGTGACGAGTGGGGGCGAATATAGCCCGCTTCCCTCATTCACCTGGGTATCTCTCATCTCACGTCTTCTCATCAAATGAACATCACCCAATTATTGAGCCTCGAACTGTTGAATCCCGTCACTCTTTGGCAAACAGCTCAATAAAATTGAAACCGGTTCGGCCGTGATGAATCTATTATACCCGTACTTTGCCCGATGTTTTTGTTGGACGTGGGTTGGATTCAAAGTTAGCTTTGACATAAGACAGTTTTGTATTCATTACCTACTATTAAAATGTATTACCTTATTTAGTACTTAATTTTCATCTTTATTATATACTAACCGCTCCGGCTCGCTTCGCTCGCCTCCCCGTCTAGCCAGGGGTGGGGGGGAGGGGCAAGCCCCTCCTGTCCCCTCGTTAAGTTGCTCGCTTCACTCGCAAGGTCAGGCTGTATAGATGCGATGGTTTTTTACTGTCGACTGGGACGCGTGGAATGATTGAAAACAGTAGATCAATAAGGGTAGGTTTAACGTGTGTAGGGGATGTTGCTAGCTTCACTCGTTTGAGGTGGGTTGTTTCGCTCCCATCGCACGCTCTTTGTAGAATGTATGGATTCAATGGGAGTCCGCAAGAAAATTTCGTTGAAATCCGACGTGTGTAGGGAATATTGCTCACTTCGCTCTCTTGGTGTGGGATTCGATGGGATATAGTGGGATACCATCAAGACCTACAGCCCATGGTTCGGGTGGGGGTGGAAATTTTGAAAATTGCTCACAATCTCTTTCGATCTCGGACTTTTTTCTTCTACTAATTCTATATATATGACCATGTTACAATATGTGAGGAATTTATACAGCCCTCCCAATTCGGCAGACGCTTTTTTCTGTTGGCAATTACTTTCAAACAAATTAAATCTTATAAAGCTACCTATATGGAACCACGAAAAGTTCATTAGGTTTAATAGGCAATTTATCTGCGTAGAAGAGCTATCCAAAAAAGATTATGTGGAACCACGAAAAGTTTAGTTTTAAGAACATTTTAATTCTTCATCTAATTCTATCCTTCCATTTTTCAATACCTATGTGAGGAAGTTATACTGACCATCCAACTTGGCAGACGTTTTTTTCTGTTCGAAATGACTATCAAAAACAACCACGAAAAGCACAGTTTTAAGAACATTTCAGTACTAACAGAACAGTCAGATATTGAATGTTTGTAACGTATTTGTTTTCCCCAACTATTTTTCTTCAAGAGGAGGACGGGCAGCGTCGATAGGAACAATTGGATCGGCAGGACGAACATTGATATCCATCTCGGAAAGAACCAGATCTATAACATTATTGGCAGCATTAGGTATATTATTATATTGATTGAGATGGTGAAGGCGCATGCCATCATGTATAACTTTTACTCTGGTGGTCGACTGGGATAAAACAATTTCAGAATTCCAACTATCCCAAGCCATTCCCGGTATGTTGAAGTCGCCTGCTATGAAGACATTAAAATCAGGATAGGTAGTACAAATATCATCTAAATCCTCGAAATGGAGTTCCATGAGTTCAGGTCCATGATAATCCGGCATGTAAACGCAACCAAGAATAAGTCGGAAATCCGGTAAAATAACAAAAATGTGTTCAACTGAGGCAGATGGGAAACAGGGTAAAGATTTTATGTCCTTCGAGATCGCAATCAGAACGCCACCACCGAGCGCCTTAACTTATTATTAACTGGAGAACGATCGATTCTATAAACATTGTAGTTCATTAAACCAAGTTCGTTGTAGTTTATCATTGGAGAGAGCCAGGTTTCGGTCAAAAAAATAATATCTTATGTAAAATGAGAGGTCTGATGAGAAACAGTAGACAATTTAGTGTTTAGTCCCCGGACGTTTTGATAGAAACCCGCAAGGGGTTTCCCTACTAATCGTTTTTTGACTGAGAGAGCGCACAGTTTGAAAGAGAGATCTTTTCCAGAATAGTTGGCACACCCGAGACATAAATAATCGTGAGATTGGGTTCACCAGCCGATATCCTACGTTTAAGCTCTTCTCAGACTTTGTTCAAGTATTTACGTTCGTTTCAGGTTCTATCAGAACTTGCAGAAAGCAACGGGGTTCGAGCTGAACTATTGGCAACCAGCACACTAGTAGCAGCTGTGGGAGAATAAAATACAACTTTCAATGGGCTCTGCTTTCCAGCCTCCGCCTTACCCAGACGAGATACACGCCTTACAAGCTCAGAAAACTCAGGCTTAAGTTTAGCCAACTCATCTTTAATGCGGGAAATATCGTTTTCAGTAGCTAGAACAACATTATTAATGTAAGGGTTGATCGAAAGTGATGCCGATGTTACTAGCACATGCTCGGCCGATGTTTAATTTCCCATAAAGTTTGTTCCAGTAGTTTCGGAGAAAAGCTTCTTATGGGAGACGGACGGATTTTGTTTTATTTTTATTTCTCGATTTTTGGATTCTACGCATTTTTAAATGTACACAAACGAATTTTGGTCGACGATCATATTGTATCAGCTGATATAATTGTGGTGAACTCCCAAGAATTGGAATTCTCACTTCACGGGAATGAAGTTCATATAAGTTTTGTCACTGTAGTTGGACTATTGAAGCGTAGGTAGGTGATTTATTTTATCTCATTAATTTTCATTGGCGGGTCAGGTCAGGTAAAAAAAAAAACCAGTCAAAGCGCTTTTATACAAAAGGACCAGTAAAAAAGTGTAGGTGTTTCATTTCATTTAATTAAATTCTCCTCGGTAGGTGTCTCCTATTCAGTTTTATTTTGATAATGTATAGGAGTATCCGTTTAATAATTATAGGTAGGTGTTTTGCTTATTTCCTTCCGGAAGTTTATTTTACCTTCAATTGTTCTTCTTATTATAATTAACTCGTCGTTTACTTTGCTATTTCATTGGTATTTTATTCTGCAATTTATGCTATCAGAGGACTTTATTACATGCACAGGAGCTGCGAATCAGCTGATCATTACGTATTTGTACATATTCAATCACATTATTTTCGGTTTCTAGTAGGTAACGATTCTCAGTCCACTTTTACTCCAACAAATGTTTTTATTTAAATCCAATTTTGATCGGATTTTTGGGAATCCAGCCGGTCAGTAAGAAACTCGGTGTGAATTTGATTATATTCGTATCTGTGGTAGCCTCTGTACAGTCATTCCTCGTACATTTGACTTCGGTGAAATTTTTTGATGTTTCAATATTGTTTCCATTTTAGTGTATAACACCTGCGCTTGAGCAAAAAGAGTTAAAATCTTTACATCGCACTCTACTTCCTTAAGTTTCACTGTGTTAAGATGAAAGCTTCAAGGATAGGGGTGACGGATGCACGGCTATCTACCAGGGTTGCCCTGATGGTTTATTTAGGAGGTTTATTTATGAGGAGGTTATTTAGGAGGGATGGTTTATTACCTTTGTGTAATAATGTGTACTGTTTTCCTATCACCTTTTTCAAAGCAATACCTCATTCTGCTGCTGAACAGTTTTGCATATCTTAGATACTAGGTCGCTCTTCAAAATGTTGACTCATCTTCGAAATATTTGTTGAGCCATATCTCCATATTTTCCCCATAAACTACCGCTTATTAAATTGGTTAATTAAGTATATTCTGAGTTGACGTGACACTCTGCACGTTAGATGTACGGGATTGTAAAAAAATGAAAACAGTGTTTTAAATAAAGAGGTTTTATCTCTTTTATTGCATTGCAGTCTGTGAGGTAACTTGTATGTAACTTTGGTTTTCCGCGTACTACCACCACCCACCATGAACACCATGAACACCATGAGCACCGATGCCGTGGACTCCAAGACCAAGTCCGTTGATGCCGAGAGGACCGGCGGCGAGACCAAGAGGAGAGGCGATACCAAGGGGCGCGCCGAGTCCGACGCCGTGGGCGCCGGCCCAGCCGTGGGCGCCGGCCCAGCCGACGGCGGCTACGGGAGCAGCATGTCCCCAGCTGGTGGCTGCGGTCTGGGCAGCATGGGCGATAGCATGGGCTTGTTTACCTGTAATCATTTGCCAGACACCAATTAGTTTGATTTGTTAATTTCGTTATTATTCAAACTAGGGAATATAATTCAATAAACTGTAGTGTGAGTTATTCGAGTGATAATAAGGATTTCGGACGAGCTAAGGTTTTTCCAAATCTTGAGTGAATAAAATGGAAATATGGCAATGATTGGGAATACTCCACTAAGGCTGAAGTAGTACCGTTACTTCAACTCATTTCCGAGCTAGTGAGAAGGTAATCTACAGGTCCTAGTATCAAGTTCTGTACTTTTTTTTCCGGTACAAAAAGAGGCTGAAACTCACCAATGGCAACTTCGTGAGTGTCAGCAGGAAGAGCAAGGGGGATTCCTCCTCCAAGAATGTTCCTGGTTCCTTCAGTGTGCTGCTGGATCAGCTGAGCGTTCTTGGCGAGAGCAACATGAGCGGTGTCAAGGGGGACGGGGAGGGCGTTGGGGTTGACGGCCACGAGCGACCTCCTGCGGCGGTGGAGCCAGCCGAGGTGTCCGCTGCCCAGGATGGATCCGTCCAAAGCGGGCTTCCAGGATCCGTCTTCGTGTCCCCACTGGATGAGACCGCTTCCGAGGGCGGAACCGTCCAACCAGGGCCTCCATTGACCGTCATCGTGTGCGCTGAGCACTCCAATGAGGCTGGGGTTGGCGGCGACGTAGCCGATCAAGCTCAACAAACAGACCTGCAAAACCAAATTGAGGTACATGCCCATTTAAATGTATGGCTTTTATTTATTATTTTGAAAACATTTCATTTTAATAAAGGCATTAAATTAAATATTGATAAGGATACATGAGGATTTTTTCATTCAAATGCACGGGCCACAGAGAGAGAGAAGAGAGAGAGAGAGAGTCATTTGTTGGTTTATTCTTTTAGCCGCGTTAACATTGATTTAAACAATTTCGGAATCCGTTGTCCTCCGATTTTCTGTTCGAAATTCTACGAATGACATGAAAAAAGAAAGAGAGATTTTTTCGAGACTGCGGAGATCATGGCAGCGGAAATTAATTTGAAATCCGTAATGAATTTTTCTGCTTATCGAATTGTCAAACTGAGTGTGTCAGAAAATGAAATGCCTTAAACGCTTTCAATCATTTCATTCGACTGTAAAACCCACTGCATATTTCCTATCAATATGGCATCATAAACAAACCGTTATTGAGAAAGTTCGAAATAGACGAGATCTTAACGATGCGTGAAAAGAAAGACAAATGAAAGTTTAACGTTCGCCTTAGCACAAACCCGAACTCACTCAGAAGTTAGATAGAAACATCCTGCAACGTTGTTACCGTCCACAATAATTCACCCACCTCAGTGTAGATTATTAGATGGAAGCTGTCAAGTTAGAAGCAATAG
This sequence comes from Adelphocoris suturalis, assembly GCA_030762985.1. NCBI lineage: Eukaryota > Metazoa > Arthropoda > Insecta > Hemiptera > Miridae > Adelphocoris > Adelphocoris suturalis. The sequence continues at coordinate 85,950,615 of CM061040.1, forward strand.
AATGTTGCAAACACGATCGTCCTAAAGCAAAGCATGTATATGACCCCCATCTGCTTGGCTTGAAATGGATAGTTGGGGTTTTTTCTTGAGAGAAGAACTTGAATTTTGAAGCTAAAACGGAAATTTTCCTCAGAATCACCCTATTGTACATTAGGCCATCATCATGTAAACATCCATACAACTTCAAAAAATTGTATTACGAATATAAAAAAGGAATTTTAACACTAGGATCTAATGAAACTTTAGTAATTTTGAAACTTTAGGCAATCACAATTTTTTTTAAAGAGAATTTCGTTATTCGCGCTAAATTTTCAGAAGTTTCAAAAATTTTTACAGACGCTTCGAATCTGTGCAGTCTTATTGAGTTTGTGCGTATTGTTGAGTTCTAAGAAGAAAGCTAATCTATCTTTGAACCTCCTGGAGCTGAATCTCTCAGAAGAAATCCGACCACAACCAGAAAGTACAACTGAGGAGAAAAAATCTCGAGAATCCGAATCAAGTGAATTTTTGGAAGAGTTGAAACAAGTATCGAAATGAGGTTGTCGAAGGGCTTCAAAGTTGAAATGTCGTTCTATGGAATAAAGAGATCCGTAGAAGCCCTTTGCGGCCGGCTGTCTCAACAAGGATGCCAACCGCCCTACAAGAGGATTTGACCGCTTCGCAGACAGACAACTTCCTGCCTCCATCTCTCTCTTTCACTCTTTTTCTATCTCTCTATCTATATATCTCTTTCTCTCCCTACTGAGTTATTTTCAATCTGTTTTATTTGCACTGGAACCCCAGGATTTCCTTTGCCCCTGGACCGGTAGCTCTTACTTCTTTCCCGGGGGTTGGATTTGAACTGGTTTCGATTTACAGAAAGATAATTACTTGAATCATCGGTGTTCGTTTCAATAACCACCGAGCCTATCATAATTTCACGATAAAAAATTAATCTATAAATTCATCATGGTTCTACGGGTGTATTTGAATTTCATTATTTAAAATATTCTACAGCGCGCATAACATTACTCCATTGAGTTAATTAATTCTCTGATATTTCATTTTAGAACCAGCAATTCTTTTACATTATCTTCTCTTCCATGACATATTACTCAGATTCAAATCAAATAATGATTTCAAAACATATTTAGATTTTTTTATTATATATTGATGCTATCTTTGTAGGTACTATATTGAAATACAGTGAAATATAACTATGAGGTATTCAAAGCTATGGATATCTGTAAAAATGTTCGAACGATTAGAAAGGACAAACTATTGGTATCCAATAGTTTCTGAATACTTTCTAAATTCCCGAATACATTTAACATTTTTGTAACTACATTTTTCTATTGGTATCCAATACATCAAATTATTTAATTTTATAGATATATGAACACTCTGAAAGAGTAAATGATTCACGATTATTAACTTAGGATTTTCTCATGTTTTGATCATGTTTCTTCTAGTTAAATTAAGCAAGATTTCTTTTCTCCATGTTCGAAAGCATTAAAATGAAATGGAAGTTCAAATTTTTAGGTAAATTTGTATTACTTGTTTGAGAAAAGCTGATAATTTTTCAATGTACAAAATTTGTTATCATGTTATGAATCACTATTCATATACTTATCATGTGAATTTTGAGATTAACATTTTAAGGTAGATATATTTGTTCGTGTGAGAACATCCGCAATATGTTGAATTTAAATTATTTATTTTCCTATTTAAGTTTTAGAGAGTTGTTATCTAACTAAAAATTTGTAAATCAATTTCAATTTTCTTCAATATAACCTAAAATTGCCAGAGTAAACTCAGAATGAAGAATTTTAACATTTTCAATAGTTGAAATATGAATGTTGTTTACCGTTGCGTACATGTTGTGCACCTCCTTAGGGATAGGACTGTGTACAGCTGTCTAGCAAGTGTAAGGCTTTTATAGGAGGCAAGTCCGCGAGCCTTGAGGTACTTTCATACTAGCCACGCCCATCATCCAGGAAACTATTTTGCCTGATTCCAACACTACGACACACCCCTCCTCCCTCGAAACTAGTTCAATTCGATATTGACCCTGCACTGAGTTTGTCCTCATCACTGACGCGCACAGGTGGTTGTAACGTTCGCCCCAGATCACTTCGATCTCCTATCGACTGCAATACCTATGTCCAATAAGCAAATCACATAAATATAATATTGCTCCGTCCAATTGACTAAGTTTCATGCAGTGAGAGACGCGTTATACTTGAATGTGATGTTTCGCGGTCAGTTACAATCCATACCAACAGTTCGGATCTTGTTTTACAATCAACTTGCTTTTTTTAATATTATTTATCAAGTAAATACAGTGTCTTATCAGTAGTTAGGAACACTGCTTTAATATTTTTATCGGAATAGATGTTCAAACTAATTTCGAAAGTCCTGCGATCACATGTTATAGTTTGATAGCCACTTAATTAACCCCAACTAACTGAAATCGTTATTTAGATGATACAAGTTTATGTGCTTTGCAAAACCAGAAGTGGAAGCCCGTCAAATTACGAATACGTAATGAAAAGTTCCAATCATACAGCATGATCGCATGAGTGAATTTTCTTAAATTATCGTACTATATATTATGTTAAATTGTTTTGGAAATTCTGGACTTTGAGTGAAAACAAATGGTTAACCCAAAATGAAACCCAAATGGGTAATGGTTAGCCCAATGGTGAATTGGGCTATGCCCGTATTATAAAATAATTCAAGTTTCTACCAATTTTTATGACAACAAAAAAACGCATTCTAAATTATATTCTACAATTCAAATTAGACTTTGGATTTTTCCTTCTTTGCCTTTTTTTATCGGGGTTTTAGTAAATTTTAATGAAATTCAAGTACATTTTGCACCGAAATTCTGTGCATTACTTTTGTAATGACCTATTTAATTGTTGATATACTTTTTTTTTACTAAAATTCTGCTAAAAAAATATGCATAAATTTAACGATTTTTATCAATTTTTTTAAATCGTATTCTTTGAAATGTGACCAATTTGTTGTTCTCGAAAAATGCTTCCAACGAACTCATACTATCGCTTAGAAAGCTTGATTTTTTGGCGCAAGAACGTAACTTTTATCTTAACCCGGAGGAGAGTTATCGTCTGGAAGGACATTATGAAAAAGCTATAAACTCTAGTAGTCGATTCAGAGTGCTTTAAATCAGATTTCAATTAAGAAAATTTACTAAAATTATGATTTAAAAATTTTTGGAGCTATTGCAATAGCTTCATTTTCTTTTTAAAAAAATCCGGTATTGAAACCGTCCAAGAAGCCAAGCCTCGTCGGCTTCCTTTAATCAGGACTGGCACGGTGCGGGTTGGGTCCGGCCCGGCCTCCGGCTTTCAGAGAGGCTCGTCCACATACGCGCGGCCATCATAGTTGTATATATAAACAAGGAATCTGCTCAGGAGTGCTATCTAATACATAAATAATAAATTTGCCGCATTTTTTATTATTTAATTATTTTTTTGAATTTTCATTCATTTATTTGATTTTATTTTTTGATTGATACCTAGATTTGATTTCAAAGTATCAAATGACCCCAGCCGTTCTTTCCCGTTCTTTCTGAACCTTTGCCAGGAAAAAAGATCGTCTACGAGAGTGTGAAAAAAACATGTGAAGATTAAAAAAATCCCCTACGAAACTAGGACTATCAACTAACTGATAAAATTTCGATAGGTTTTTCTTTCTAGTTTGTTTATTTCTACCACAACGACTTCTTTTGAAATAAAACGAATTATTAATTAGGTTAGCATTTTATTTCATTTCCATCTTTTTTTATGGTGTATATTAGAATGCATACATTTATTTTCTTCCTCACTACCAAAGGTAGAGAAGCTTTGTATTCGTTCGAGAAGTCGAAAAAATTGTTGTTTTCCAAAAGCGAAATTTCCACTAGCTTTTTGCGTTTCGATTTTGGTTCCTCATGCGGTAAATCCTAGTCAAGCCCAAAACTATACCGTTTTATTCCGATTCAGATGAAATTGTCAGTGATTGTGTGGATTGTGCTCCTCGACGGTCGCCAATAACCTTCATCAGATCAACTGCGGCCTGTACGCATGCGTAAACGTGAATTTCTTATAACGTTGATTTATCAGTCCGATTTCATTCTAACTTGGGGAGTAGTTGGGTATATCTTCCAGATTATATTCCCTATGAAATATATCGCGATTGGTAAAGTAGGAGCTATTACGCATGTGCGGAACTAAAATTGTATTGATGCGCAAACATAAATTCCCTATAACGTAAAAAACACGTTTTTTTACCGCACGCACGTTTTCGCCGTTGTTGCGTGCGTGCGTTCGATTTTTATAGGTGTGATAGGGATAGGGGTTCGTTTAATAAATATCTGTGTAAGAGTGACCCATGCAGAAGGCCTACCTAATGCATTAATGAAATCATTTGCCAAACCATTTATATTGTTTTTCTAAATGATATAGCGATCGAAGTGTTGTTCATTCTTTCTGTTGGAATGCTTGATTTTCACAGGAATATATGTCTTATCATTAGGGGGGGGGGGGGGGGGGGGGGGGGCATTAGGGTGGTTCAAAAAAAAAAAAAAAAAAAAGTTCTGGGATTCCTGGTCCCCATTGCGTTTTTGCTTCCTCGGTATGTCAGGATGACCCTCCTAAATTTTTAGCAAAAAATATTAATCCTAACCACTTTACCTGGGTCGATTTTTATCAGTTATCGACCGCTATCGTAAACCAACCTCTAAATTGGTGCCGAGGTAATAATTTGAAGGACGGATTTCAATTTTTTGGGGTCAATTTATGGGTTTTCACATGCGCTGAACACGATGAACTTATTTATTTTACGCTCCGTCCACTAGTTATCCGGTAAACTGGCAGAGGGCACTGCTTGAAGATAAGTAAAAATCGAAAATTTCACCAAAAATGCTGTCGCCTGGTTAAGAATTGTACTAGAAACATGCTATTATGGTCGGAGAATATGCTTTGGCATGTTCTGAACATGACCCCGTTTTTTACTATATTTCCCCCCGATGATGGCTTCGTTTATCGTCCATAAACCTCAAATTAAGTGTAGGGTAATATACAAATTCACCCTAATTTCACCGGAAATTATGTCGCGTTGATAATTTAAGGTCCCAAAATACCTTGTGCCGATAAAATTGGGTATTTTCCAGGATACTCGGTACAAAACCGTTGGTAATTTGGCTAGGACTTGAACCGGCATTGTAATTATTCGCTAAATATAGCGGCGAAATGGAGAAAATAGCTAAAAATTTTCCCATTTTTCTGTAAAGTTCCTTAGTTTCCATCGGTTTTCCGGGGTCAAATTCGTAGTTCTGAATTGTCTGAACTATGATTGGATCGTTAAATAAAAAAATGATGTAATATAATTGAAAATAATGTAATATACCTAATTTCAGTTTCAATTGATCGAGGGACAATCTGTAATTTGGTCGATAAGCTGAAAGAATCCATAAATCATAACATTTTAACGAGAATAACATATAATAAAAATATAAAAAAATAATAATTAACCTCGATAAAATATTGAAACATTAAAAAAAGTATTTCATACAGTCTTCAAAGTTTCAACTATATCCCGTTTACGGCAAGTTTTTGAAAATGTTTCCTTGTGGTGTTGTACAGATATCAATAAGGCTTGATAGTCAGGCTGACTATCCTCCAATCACAGTTCAGTCAATTCAGAACTACGAATTTGACCCCGGAAAACCGATGGAAACTGAGGAATTTTACAGAAAAATGGGAAATTTTTTAGCTATTTTCTCCATTTTGCCGCTATATTTGGCGAATAAGTACAATACCGGTTCAAGCCCTTGCCAAATTACCAACGGCTTTGTACCGAGTATCCTGGAAAATACCCAATTTTATCGGCACAAGGTATTTTGGGACCTTGAATTATCAACGCGACATAATTTCCGGTGAAATTAGGGTGAATTTGTCTATTACCCTACACTTAATTTGAGGTTTATGGACGATAAACGAAGCCATCATCGGCGGAAAATATAGTAAAAAACGGGATCATGTTCAGAACGTACCAAAGCATATTCTCCGACCATAATAGCATGTTTCTAGTACAATTCTTAACCAGGCGACAGCATTGTCGGTGAAATTTTCGATTTTTACTTATCTTCAAGCAGTGCCCTCTGCCAGTTTACCGGATAACTAGTGGACGGAGCGTAAAATAAATGAGTTCATCGTGTTCAGCGCACGCAAAAACCCATAAATTGACCCCAAAAAATTGAAATCCGTCCTTCAAATTATCACCTCGGCACCTATTTAGAGGTTGGTTTACGATAGCGGTCGATAACTGATAAAAATCGACCCAGGTAAAGTGGTTAGGATTAATATTTTTTGCTAACAATTTAGGAGGGTCATCCTGACACACCGAGGAAGCAAAAACGTAATGGGGACAAAAATCCCAGAACTTTTTTTTTTTTTTTTTTTTTTTTTTAACCACCCTAGGGGGGCATGCTTCCAGATTTTTCTACCTCATCTGTGTTATCGATAGGTATTTCGTTTCTCTCGATTATCTGGTTTTTCTATTATCAGAGTGCCAATACAAACTATATATGTATTAGGAGAATAACAGGTAACTGTCACTCACTCCATTAACGCTACCGATCGTGTAAAAACCTTGAAGGGGAATCCGGATTACGAGACGACCCTGCTGCGTTGCTGGCCTGCTGACCTACATCGTTCGGGCTTTGAGCTTTTATTCGTCACACTCCCAAATATCCCAGGGAATTTTTCTCTTCAATTTTCCAATCCATCTCTCATACTGGGTGCATTAAAAATATTATCCTAATGTATAAAACTCAAAGTTTGTTTCTATCATCTTTCTATTATAAAATCATCACTATAAATAAATATTATATTAATAAATAATTAAAACTACAAACTAAAAATTAAATGATTTAAAAAAATTAATCCAGTATGTATGTATGTATGTTCCCAATAGACGGCTAAATGGTTGGACCGATTCTGATGGGAGAGGTTGTAAAATGATCAGCAAGATCGGCGCACAGCATAGGCTAGGTCTTAACCTCCAAAACATCCTTCTTCTTCATGAACGGAGCTACCCTTCGCAACCGAATTGTTTAGTTCCCTAACTTTTGTTATTATGGTTCCTAAGAGGCAGTTTGTAAGGGGTGGAAATTCATGACAAGTGGAGAAGCCTTGACGAGTTGCTGTACGGGTTTTCTTAGTGAAGCATGGGTAAAATTGTCTCCTGTTCATCCTAGGAAGTTAAAATTTGATAGGGCGACTCTTTGGGACAATAAGAGACGATTGAAATTATGGGCTCTTTCCTGATCAGTTTGAGCCTGATTTTGCTACTTTTATGCTGTATCAGGCTAGTATACTATATAGGTATTAAATAAATACAGGTAGGATAGAAGCGCCAATGAAGGCCACATAACCTCACAAATTAATAGAGAGCTGTGAAAAAATGAAAGCCATATAAGGGAAAGAACTACACTGCGAATTATACGCAACGGTTTATTATTTCTGTATTATACAGGGTGTCTACAGAATTTATGGGACAAACCCAAACAATCTATTCTAGAGCTCATTTCTAATCGAAAGTTGGTAGTAGAGATTTCTTTTTAAACGCTATGTTTTCTAGTTATTCAATTTTAAGATTTTTTTCGTATTTTGTACCTAATGACGTTAGACCGGCCATAACGCCCCCTAGAATTACAGTGAACTGATAACTAAGAACACCTTTGGAAAAACCGTTAAATTTCCTATAACCCTGATAAGAATTACAGTTGTTTTGTTAGTTTTAATTGGTAGAAAAAACCGAAGTACGTACGAAATTAGGAAAAATGATTTAAAATTGACGTTTTTCCTCCCGTTTTTTTGCTACCGGTTTGGGGAATTTTCCGTATGCACTCTTCGGAAAAAACTTTCTCATGCTGTCAGCTTTTGAACAGTATGGACAATTTTACTTTTACTTTGATAATTGGAGGAGAAAAGTATGTTCGAATGTTGAAAAATAAGGTTTTTTTTTCCTACGAAAACTAGGGTTTTAGTGAAAAATTATAATCTATGAAAACGCGTGTTTGGGGCCGGTTTCTACGTATTTTTTCACACTGAATCGAATGGTAAAACTTGCGAATCTTCCCAACTCCGTTATAACCGAGTTTTACACTTTACCTGAAGAAGTTTTATTTTATTTTTTATGCTCAATTTCATGTGTGTTTAAGGGTACAACTAGTTAGTTAAAGTGTAAAACTAGATTTTTTCGCCTGTTTGATAAGCTGATGTTCAATTATTCGCCCAAGACTAGAAAGTTTGGTTTACCTTGAAAATACATATGATAGGACTTCGACTTTTTCACCTGTTAACGTACTATTAGAAACAATATCGTTGGTGAAAAAAAGTCGTTTTCCGAAAAAATGTGGAATTCGCCTTTTTTTCATATCACCAACGATATATATATATATAATGTTATTATATATATATATATATATATATATATATATATATATATATATATATATATATATATATAGCTATATAGACACAGACTTACGGCGTCGTTATAAGGTGAGGCGCAGGATTACGGCGTCACCTCCCAGTGCTACAAAACGATGCCACAATCCTGTAATTCACTTTACGAACAGGCTTACGGCACCACTTGTCTTGAAGGCGAGGTATAACCAAAACCAATGAAGGGGCTCAAGTGAGTAACGTGAAATGCAGGATTGTGGCACACATACCGTGTTTTTTTCTCTCTCTCTCTTTTTTTTCTTTCTTTTCAGCCGCACCTCAACCAGAAGGGTCATTAGCGGCAGAGCTATCCTCTTGTCGTGGGGCTCACCATGGGTTATGTTTTGAAATTGAAAGATTGGTACAAACGATTATTTTAGAGCCACACCTCCGGGGTGGAGACAAACCTTCCTCTGGGTTGGGGATTCAAATGAAATATGTCCATTGGTTCCAGATGGTTGAAGAATGATCGGAATTCAGAAAAAAAGTTTTTCACTAGTACAATTTGTGATGAATTCATTTTTCATTGTCCCGAGGACCTGGGCTGTCAGGGAGGGGGCAAATGTGAAGATTGTTATATTTCAGCTTCTTGAAATCGGACAAAAAGTTTTTCACAAGTAAATTTCGCGATGAGTTCATTTTTCATGGTCCCCAGGATCTGGGCGGTCAGGGAGGGGGTAAATGTGAAGATTGTTATATTTCAGCTTTTAAAAATCGGAAAAAAAGGTTTTCACTAGTAAAAATCGTGATGAATTCATTTTTCATGGTCCCGAGGACCTGGGCTGTCCGGGAGGGGCACATGTGAAGAGTGTTATATATCAGCTTTTTAACATTGGAAAAAACGTTTTTCACTAGTAAAATTCGTGAGGATTCATTTTTCATGGTCCCGAGGACCTGGGCTGTCAGGGAGGGGGTAAATGTGAAGATTGTTATATTTCAGCTTTTTAAAATCGGAAAAAAGTTTTTCAATAGTAAAATTTGCGATGAATTCATTTTTCATGGTCCCGAGGACCTGGGCTGTCAGGGAGGAGGTAAATGTGAAGATTGTTATATTTCAGCTTTTTGAAATCGGACAAAAAGTTTTTCACAAGTAAATTTCGCGATGAGTTCATTTTTCATGGTCCCCAGGATCTGGGCGGTCAGGGAGGGGGTAAATGTGAAGATTGTTATATTTCAGCTTTTAAAAATCGGAAAAAAAAGGTTTTCACTAGTAAAATTTTTGATGAATTAATTTTTCATGGTCCCGAGGACCTGGGCTGTCCGGGAGGGGCACATGTGAAGATTGTTATATATCAGCTTTTTAACATCGGAAAAAACGTTTTTCACTAGTAAAATTCGTGAGGATTCATTTTTCATGGTACCGAGGACCTGGGCTGTCAGGGAGGGGGTAAATGTGAAGATTGTTATATTTCAGCTTTTTAAAATCGGAAAAAAGTTTTTCAATAGTAAAATTTGCGATGAATTCATTTTTCATGGTCCCGAGGACCTGGGCTGTCAGGGAGGAGGTAAATGTGAAGATTGTTATATTTCAGCTTCAACCCACTGATTGACCCCTGTATGGTGATGAAAATGAACTAGAAATATTCAATAATATATGCAGATAACCTACCTAAAAGGTGAAAATTAAAAAGAAATTTACAAAACTGCATTTGCCAAAAAAGCCGAGCGGGCACTTACTGGAACCACCTGGGCTTCATTCTGAATAAACTTTTTGTTTTAAAAATGTATTTTTTATCTTAAATTCGCAATTTCTCCATTAAAACACACAGGAAATTCGACGAAAATGCTTTTTAGTATGTATTTTGAGTCGCTGAATCCGATTTTGAAATCCGTTTTGCGCTAGGACACTTCGTTCACGGGATATACAAAATTTCATGAATTTCATTAAAATCTCCCCAAAACGCCCTTGGAAATTGTCCAAAATTCACCAAAATTAGTACCCTTGTATTTTTCGATGCGCTGAGTCCGAATTTGAAGTCCATTTTGCTCTCAGAAGCTGCGTTTGCTAGATTCCACAATTTCATGAAAATTCGAAAAATAATTGTTTACGCCATTTCTACAGAGTTTTTGAAGGGTACATACAAAATTTGGAGGTCCCAGCTTACATAGTTGCTTCGGAATAGTATAAAAAATAATCCGACCATTTTGTATGAGACCTCTCTACAGCCCCTGGAATTTGATTAAAATTCATCAAAATGTGTTCTCGTAGGTAAATTATGTTTTTGAATCCGAATTTGAAATCCGTTTTTTTCTACGACGTTTAGTTCTTCAGATATATTAAATTTCATGAATTTCATGAAAAACTCCCAAAATTCATCTTGGGAATTGTTCAAAATTCATCAACTTGTGTTACATTATGGAAATCAGGGCACTGAATCCGAATTTGTAATCTGTTTTGCTCAAGGACGCTCCTTTTACCGCATTTCTGAAATTTCATGAAAATCTCCCCAAAATGCCCCCGGAAATTGTTTTAAATTCATCAGAATGTGTTCTTGTAGGTAAATTGAGGCGCTGAATCTGAATTTGGAACTTGTTTTGTTCTACGCCGTTCCATTCACCGGCAAGTGACAAAAACCACAATTTCATGAAATTTCCCAAATTTCCTTCATATTATATTTCTTTGGTCGATTTGACATGGGAAAAACAAAATTTTATATCTCCATCACAAGCAGGTGCTCCATAAGCAACAACAAAAATTATCAAACATTTCAGGTCTTCCCCCAACCCCACCCACTGATTGACCCCTGTATAGTGATGAAAATGCACTAGAAATAGTCAATAATATATGCAGATAACCTACCTAAAAGGTGAAAATTAAAAAGAAATTTACGAAACTGCATTTGCCAAGAAAGCCGAGCGGGCACTTACTGGAACCACCTGGGCTTCATTCTGAAGAAACTTTTTGTTTTAAAAATGTATTTTTTATCTTAAATTCGCAATTTCTCCATTAAAACACACAGGAAATTCGACGAAAATGCTTTTTAGTATGTATTTTGAGTCGCTGAATCCGATTTTGAAATCCGTTTTGCGCTAGGACACTTCGTTCACGGGATATACAAAATTTCATGAATTTCATTAAAATCTCCCCAAAACGCCCTTGGAAATTGTCCAAAATTCACCAAAATTAGTACCCTTGTATTTTTCGATGCGCTGAGTCCGAATTTGAAGTCCATTTTGCTCTCAGAAGCTGCGTTTGCTAGATTCCACAATTTCATGAAAATTCGAAAAATAATTCTTTACGCCATTTCTACAGAGTTTTTGAAGGGTACATACAAAATTTGGAGGTCCCAGCTTACATAGTTGCTTCGGAATAGTATAAAAAATAATCCGACCATTTTGTATGAGACCTCTCTACAGCCCCTGGAATTTGATTAAAATTCATCAAAATGTGTTCTCGTAGGTAAATTATGTTTTTGAATCCGAATTTGAAATCCGTTTTTTTCTACGACGTTTAGTTCTTCAGATATATTAAATTTCATGAATTTCATGAAAAACTCCCAAAATTCATCTTGGAAATTGTTCAAAATTCATCAACTTGTGTTACATTATGGAAATCAGGGCACTGAATCCGAATTTGTAATCTGTTTTGCTCAAGGACGCTCCTTTTACCGCATTTCTGAAATTTCATGAAAATCTCCCCAAAATGCCCCCGGAAATTGTTTTAAATTCATCAGAATGTATTCTTGAAGGTAAATTGAGGCGCTGAATCTGAATTTGGAACCTGTTTTGTTCTACGCCGTTCCATTCACCGGCAAGTGACAAAAACCACTATTTCATGAAATTTCCCAAATTTCCTTCATATTATATTTCTTTGGTCGATTTGACATGGGAAAAACAAAATTTTATATCTCCATCACAAGCAGGTGCTCCATAAGCATCAACTAAAATTATCAAACATTCCAGGTCTTCCCCCAACCCCACCCACTGATTGACCCCTGTATGGTGATGAAAATGCACTAGAAATATTCAATAATATATGCAGATAACCTACCTAAAAGGTGAAAATTAAAAAGAAATTTACGAAACTGCATTTGCCAAGAAAGCCGAGCGGGCACTTACTGGAACCACCTGGGCTTCATTCTGAAGAAACTTTTTGTTTTAAAAATGTATTTTTTATCTTAAATTCGCAATTTCTCCATTAAAACACACAGGAAATTCGACGAAAATGCTTTCTAGTATGTATTTTGAGTCGCTGAATCCGATTTTGAAATCCGTTTTGCGCTAGGACGCTTCGTTCACGGGATATACGAAATTTCATGAATTTCATAAAAATCTCCCCAAACGCCCTTGGAAATCGTCTAAAATTCACCAAAATTAGTATCCTTATATTTTTCGAGGCTCGATCTTCTATCCGTTGCCACATTAAAATTTGATCGAGAGCACTTCGTACGTCAGCGAGAAAATTGCGTTTCTGGATCAGTAGAACGCGATGGTGCCGTCAAAATTGCCGAAATATGATGTCTTGCTGGATAAATCAGCGACAGTAGGCGGGAAACGACAAAAAAAAAAAAGTGTTCTCCGCTATGTTTTTTCCTGCCATAGACACAGTAAATGTTTGACGGTCTTCGTTCGGGTTGGTCTTAAAATGTTCGTTGCAGTTCCAATTTGGTCACATGCGAGTTTAGATACATGAAATATTCTCTTCCGATTGTAGTGAACAAAAATGTAGACAAGCTACATTTTGAGCTAGCGCGCTCTTCCTATTCCGTCGAATGTTATGTAGGTCTGAAGTTTGACTTCGAACCTGTCTCTTGATTTAAAAGACACATCCAACAGAAAAATAGACGGTAAAAACGATAGCCCTTCTACGCAGATGAAATAATGGCATATCTTTATTAAACCTAATAAACTTTTTGTGGTTCCACATAGTTTTATAAGATTTAATTTGTTTGAAAGTAATTTCCTACTGAAAAAAACGTTTGCCAAGTTGGGTGGGCAGTATAACTTCCTCACATATTGTAACATGTACGAATAGAAAGGGAAAGGGATAGCCCTTCTACGCAGATTAAATTATGGCCTACCTTTACAAAAATAGACGAAGAAAACAAATACGAGCAAACATCTGACAGTTCTGTTAGTAAATGATCTTATAACTAAAATTTTGGCGGTTCCACATGAGGTGCCGCATTTGACAGTCATTTCCAACAGAAAAAAAAGTCTGCCAAGTTGGGTGGGAGGTATAACTTCCTCACATAGAGAACGCACCGAATTTTATACAGCAGTCTGCAGTAAAAATATTACTGATATGTTCTTAAAACTAAACTTTTCTTAGTTCCACATAATCTTTCGTGGCCTCTCTTGAAAAACATAGCTGGAGGTGACGGGTGTGAAAGTAATTTCAAAAACAAAAAAAGTCTGTCATGTTGGGTGGGCAGTTTTGTAGCATAATACTAAAATGTTCGTGGTTCCACGTGATCTCTATGGCCTTCTTCGCAGATAAATGGCCTATCATAATTAAACCTAATAAAATTTTCGTGGAACCACATGGAAAACGCAGCACTTATTACACAGCAATTTATTATTTTTGTTTTGCCCCTTTTATAAACTTTATTTACGTATTTTGTTTTCATTATTTTAAAATGGATATGTTTTTGGGCTGGGGTTCATTCTAAAATTTGCGTAACGACACCAAAATTTGTGACGACCTGGCATTTTAGATTATTATTAACTCGAAAAGTGAAGGCTAGGAAAATCGTAGTCGTCGGGTTTCATAGTAGGAAAATCGTTCGCCACTTCTTGGAATGCTCCCATTTTATTACAACATCTCATGACCTCTAGGACATTGTAGTGTCAAGGAATGCTGATTTATTACTCCAAGTTATAAACTAATATTGTTTTGTAACCATAATGGAATAATCTTGTGAAAAGAAGGCCCTACAAGGTTGATATACAATTGAGTAGTAGGTACCTACTGGTAAGCAGTAGGTACTAGACATATCCATGATCTTTTGTTTTTCCCATCAAGGGAGAAATTATGGATATGTTATGAGGATATTTTTTATTTCATTCCCTTGGGATTGTCTATAGAAAGGGATTGTAAGTAATTTTCAAATGTTCCACCCCCACCTGAACCATGGGCTGTTGGTCTCGATGGTATGGGTACTAACTATATCCAATCGCATCTATGCATCCCACTGAGAGCGAGCGAAGCGAGCAACATTCCCCACACATTTCAAATCACCCTTAGTGATACACCGTTTCCAATGATTCTACATGTCCCACTCAACAGTAAAGACCATGGGATCTATACAGCCATACCGAGCGAGTGACGCTAAAACATATCTCTTGGCTTATGATACGTCGATATTGGTTTCTGGTTAGTCCTGGAACGAAGGTATACACTAAAGCTCATGACGCTCTGGATTCATTGAATAACTGGTTTTTGGACCTCACGCTAAATGCAAACAAAACTAAATACATTTAAGTAGGGAGTAAAAATTAAATCGTAGAAAATATGAGTCATAATATGATATTAGTTTAGAAAAATCCGTTTGAAAAATTAGTTTATCCATCATGGATAACTGTTTAGAAAAATCGTGTTGTACATGTGCGACTTTGGAGAGAGCATTTACCTATCGTTATCTGGGTGTACATATTGATAATAAGTTAACGTGGTAATCACATTTAGACATTATACATGAAAAACTAAGGAGATTTTCGTTTTTGTTTTCTAATGTGAGGAATGTATTCAGGAATGATAAGCTTAGTCTTTCATATATTATTCTTTGGTACAATCAGTCTTACAATTAAACCGTTAAATATAATTCAAAGGTCCATTATGAAAATAATAATGAGAAAGCCACACCGATATCCGAACATCCAACTTTATGAAGAATTTAGAATACCTATTTACCCCTCGTCAGTTATTTGTAAAATCACTTCTATCAGTGTTCCATCGGAATCCAGGCATGATAAGAATGCTTGTGACCATGATTATGAAACAAGATTTAGATGGGAGGGAAATGTAGTTAACCCAAAGCCATCTATGACGCTAACCACGAGGAGCCCATCCTTTATTTTGTATATTTTGTACCGGTCTATCGACGGAAATTTGAGATCTCCGCAACTTCACTCCCGCGCTGCCTATGAAAAAATAATATAATAAAGGTGGGTCAAGCTTGGACACAGCAAACGTGAAGCTGTATTCAGTAGTACCTACACTGGATAAATTTAATCAGTATTAGGTAATTATTATCTATGTACATGATGATAGAGATTCATTTTAAAAGTATCTTAATTTTTGTAATTCTCCCATGTATAAGATGTGAATAGTTACGAAACTCAGCTCGGAACGAAGCTTGCTTGATACTTATGGGCTATTGCCTTTCATCTAGCATTAGGTATATTGAGATATATTCCTTGTAATTAATTGAAAGTGATCTTTGTAAAAATTCAATAAAATAAATAAATAAATAGAAATAAATGTCATTCGAAAATTTAATTTTTGTCACTCTTATTACCAAATTACTAAACAAATTTAAATAAATATATAAATTGAAATAAATATAACAAATTGAAATGGATATGATCATGCAATATTGTTTTCCATGATTTATCGTGAAAATAGGAACTGGAAATATAGGGATCCTTGATAAATTTTGAACTACCTACTTTTTTAAACAGCTCGAAAGGGATTCTGTAGAACATACCTACCTCAATCTTTGCTTGAAAATATGACAATTCAAGGTACATGCCCATAGGCGGGTAACTGAGAATAACAAATTAATCACAATGGGCCAGCAAATTGGGGCGTAATATTCCACAGGTACCTACTTACTTCTACTATAAAAACTTGGTAATATCACTACCGAATTTAGATTATTCAAAAGCTCAAAAAATAGTATTTTTGTTACAAAATAACAAAATATATATAGTTTTTTTTTTTTTTTTTTTTTTTTTTTTTTCAAAAATATAGAATGATACTATGAATTATATATGTCTGGCAACCCTAGGCTTAGGAGGCGCAGAGCCGATGTAGTCTACTTCCTTCATTGTCCAAGGTATATGAGTATATATATAGGCAGCTTACAGGCACTGCCCTCTGTTTTTCCAGTCATCCGCGTGGAGCGCATGTGTGTCAAATTTTTCGAGTCTGTCTACTAAGACCGAGAGCTTGTTGTTGTCTCCAAGATTAATGCTTGCTGGGTGGATAGCAGAAGTTATTTCAACTTTTAGCGTTGTGATTATGACTGATGGGGTTAAATTCCCCGTGATGTAGCGCATTTTATTTAGAGCGAGTAAAGGTTTTTGGAATCCGATTGTTGTGTCATCAAGAAGTGTTTTGGGATTTTTCTACTAAGGTAAATGGCTCTCTCGGCCGAATTGCAATTCTGATTTGGAATAAGCACTAGGTACTTGAAACGTAGCACAAACAGTATATTGAGCAAAATAATTGTTTTCTCAAGTTGCAAAAACGGAAGTGCATTATTCAAGGAACAATACCAGAACATTTGAGACGCGGCTTAAAAAAAAAAAAAAAAAAAAAAAAAAAAAAAAAAAAAAACTCGGCTCTTCGGACCTTGCCAGGTGACCAGCCCACTCTGGACCCCATAATGGTTACTGTTTAGACCCTTCGTCTAAAATTCAAGAAACATGGAAGATACTTTAGCCGTGATTTTAAAAATGGACATTACTTTCCACTCTGTTGGGATGTTAGGAAAGTAAAAATGGACATTACTTCCACTCTGTTGGGATGTTGGGAAAGTAAAAATAGACATTACTTTCCACTCTGTTGGGATATTGGGAAAGTAAAAGTAGACAATACTTTCCACTCTGTTGAGATGTTAGGAAAGTAAAAATGGACATTACTTTCCAATCTGTTGGGATGTTGGAAAAGTAAAAATGCACAATACTTTACACTCTGTTGGGATGTTGGGAAAGTAAAGGTGGACATAAGTTTCCACTCTGTCGGGATGTTGGGAAAGTAAAAATGGACATTACTTTCCAATCTGTTGGGATGTTGGGAAAGTAAAAATGGACAATACTTTCCACTCTGTTGGGATGTTGGGAAAGTAAAGGTGGACATAAGTTTCCACTCTGTTGGGATGTTGGGAAAGTAAAAATGGACATTACTTTCCACTCTGTTGGGATGTTGGGAAAGTAAAAGTGGACAATACTTTCCACTCTGTTGAGATGTTGGGAAAGTAAAAATGGACAATACTTTCCACTCTGTTGGGATGTTGGGAAAGTAAAAAATCCCGAGCTACTTTCGTTCCACGGTTTCGTCAACGTTATCTGGTATCTTGAACCGATTGTTTTTTTTGTTTTTTTTTTTTTCTGGCTACACGAGGGACGATCATGTTGATTTAGATGAATACGAAAGCGCAAGACAAAGAGGGACAACGTTGACGCCGCAATCCTGTAATCTGTGTTATATATAAAAAGACGGATGTTACAGAAGCGGTATTACGGCACCTGTGCCCTAATACTGGATCTGGTCACCTGTGCCGTAAGACTGTAAAAGTAAATATATATATATATATATATATATATATATATATATATATATATATATATATATATATATATGAAAAAGTGTTAAGCTCTAGGATTTGTTTCAGAATGCCTCAAAACGGATTTCAATGAAGAAATTTTTAGAAAATTTTGGGAGCCATTGCAATAGTTTCATTTTCTACAAAAATTTGCTAAAATCACCCTAGCTTACCGTAATTAGTCTAAACATCTTAATATTTTCATTGAAATTAAGAATCGTTCTCAGCTGTTGTTAATAATCGTACGGTTATATTGTGTAAACAGGTAAAAATTATTGATGCGATTTTTATTTAATTCGATGCATCAATGAGGAAGTTATTCTTCGTCTGACTTGCCAAAATACGAACTAGCTAAAAGGAGTGCAGGGTGCGTTCGGCTGAAGCTATGAGCGTCAAGTAAATAAAAACAATTTCAAGATAATAATATTGAAAGCTAGGTGTTAAATTCGTTTATTTAGGGATAGCACTTTGTTTGCTTTAAGATGATTTAATTTTCCACACACTTTGCTGTGGATGTATTAATCATTTACGGATGGAAGGTGACCAAAAGCAGTAGCATTCATATAATGGAATTAACCAGTTCGCTCAATGCTCTCGCTCAGCACCAAAAGGACTGTTATCTATTCAACTACTGTTCCACACAGATAGTCAAAGTGATCACTGAATCTACAGGGATTGAATATGTAATTTGATCTTGGTACCTTACGGCTAAAATATGCCTCTTGGATCTCCAGTTAATTTACTCACATAATTTACGACCCCATTAACTTTGCACCGTTGAAATTCGTGAGTGTATGACACAAGTAGCGACCCCATCGACGATCAACTTATAACACGGTGGTTCATTTCGTATCATAGTGGAAGCTGGAATGTTATTAATTAGTGAAAAATTCCTCATTCAAGAAATTCGTAAAAAGTTTCATGTGTTTGTTTTCATAACAGCGTACTCGTAAATATTTTTGGATGTAGTTACATCTTATATCGTACCAACCATCACTTTTCAAAACTTAATTGTATGTATGTCTAAATATCTTAGATCTGTTCAACTATTTGCTACCCGTGGGGATCTTAATGTTACATAGGTAACGCAGTACCTATCCAGTTCTGATAAAATCACGATAAAGTCAGGGACAATCATTCTGTGACCAATGAACCTAATGTGATTAGATCGCTAGGAATAGGTATTTCATCAAATCATCTGTTGCACATGCTCATTTGTCAGTGTTAGTTTATCCAATTATGAAGTTTACAAGAGATCATCTTATGAAGAGTTCGTATGTCTTACGGTTTGCTACCTCCCATTCAGATCAAATTTGTGTTATTATAGATCGTAATAGGTTTTTCAGTAAATTCACGTTTGCACATGCGCACTCTCTTATTATTCAGACGGCGATAAACCCTGTACGAAACCATCTAGTGGTTAATCTGCAAAATTCCTGTAAAAGTTATCAGATTTAGCCAAATAGTAGGGTTCTTGTTTTATTTAATTTCATTTTTTCCTCATAGAAGGAAGGTGCCTGCGTATTATACGTACCTCTATATATACATAATGTATCATAGACTTCGTTAGATAATTGTAGATCAATATATTATCCTTTACATTTGAAGCTTTTTTAAGCTAATTTTCATAGAAGCATAGAAACTAACTTTTCAACATAGAAATCCGCATTCTTAAACGGACAGTAGATTTTAACGATTTTTATGGTTAAATGAATATAAAACAGTTCTTCCTATTCCCCAGCCGGAGTTTGTTAACCAGCAAAATCAAAAATCGTTAAAATCGTGGTTTTCAATAAATAATTGTTTGGGGTTTCATTATACACTTTACACTAGTGTATCAATAGCTCGAACCCTTCTCGAGATATGACGAAACCTCTATAGTATGTATCTATAACTAACTATCCCGATTTTTGAAATAGGTAATGTTTTTATATTTCAACTAGAGGCCTGTTAGGGCTTGGAAAGCCCTAATCTAGTAACAAACAGTGGTACCAAACAGGAACTCAGCACATTATAGTGACGATATAAGTCCTACCTATTTGCTTCGTTTGTGTGAATCGGAATTATATATAAAGACCGTTCGGAATTATATATAAAGTCCGCTAAGTTCTTCAGTTTCAATTTCTTCGTTCAGAAATAACTCTCCTAGATGTTAGTAACTACACTACGTTTCTTACCCACCGTGAAATCATGGCAACTGTTGTTACCGCCACAGCCTAATAAACAATTCTCGTTGATAAGGACCGCCTAGAACACGATCAAGGCGGGTATAGAGACGAACGGCTACACTTTTGCAACAAATTTGGGGCCGTGCTGATTCGAATGAGCAGTCTAACATTAAAATCTGACCGCAAAGTTCTTCACAATTTCAAAGACCGTTCGGAATTATATATAAAGATTGGTTGTTTCCCTCAAACTTTCCCACTAAAAATTCATTGGAACTCTTGTCACAACAAAGAAAATTGCTCATTTCCGACTAAAATGGTATTCCCGATTTTCCATGTTTTTTTTACGTAAGTACTTCAGTATTTAAAAGAGGGACTAAATCTATTTTCACAACTATTCTGGAGCCTCGAACAAAACTGTATTTTGAATCTATTGAAATAACAATCTGATGGAAATTTGCTCATCGGACGCGGAAGGTGTGGAAGTTTTTCAATTGGCTTGGTTTTGAATTGTTTAGATATTAAATTGTTGAACCATGTGGTTGTGTTCTATGCTGGCGACATTAATATTTGAGAGGATTTGGCGCCCAAAACATGCATTTTTCCGTATTGCTAGTCTTCAACTCAGTAAGCAATTATTTCCATGACAGTTTTTCTGTTGAATTCAGAAATCTCTATAAAGTAGGTACCTATAGTAATTTATGTCAACATTCTTTCAAATCCTGGTTCAGGGATAAGTGGGCTCTAAAGCTAAGTACAAAATATTTTTTTTTTTTATGAAGATAATCCGCTGCAGCCCCAGTTGTAGGATTATTTGTTTTTCTGTTAAATCAATGGAAGGTCGAGGTGAGCTCTGGTTTTTTTCCCTGTTGGACTTAGGCATCATTACGTTGTGCTGTTTTCCTTTTCGTCGCCGTATTTTAAGAATTCACGTTGTTTAGCTGGAGATGCTGGTGGGGGCAAACAAATTCAAATTGGGAATTACATAGACCTTCGTCTCGAGGACATTGACATTTTTAAAGGACCATGTCGACCGCACCCTCAAAATATCTGAGAAGCTCATGGAAATCAAAAGAAAGCTGTAGAAGTTATGATTTTTACAATAGTATTACCATTGATAATGTTTGAAGACTAATGCTGATGCAAAATCAATAGAATGCCTTGAAGTTTAGGTACACCCCACTCTGCACAATGCCTCACAGCATCATCTAAATAGGACTCATGTGAGCAATAAATTAAATGTAAATTCGATCATCCATGAAACTAAATTCTGAAGTATGCAACTACCATATATGCAACAGATAATAACAGATTATACAGAAACGTTTATTATTGAAAATATCAAATCAAAAACGCTGTTTTTGAACAAACCACTGATTTGAAAAACCGCCTATGGAGAAAATAATAGGAACCCCTATTGTCTAGAGAGGTGCCAAAACGTAAAAAATAAGATAAATGAACCAATTGTTATTATTATTATTTTTTTTATTTTTTTTCAGGTATATTAAGTATTAATTCACAGTGACCCGGCTCCGGGCTTCAAAGACTGCCTAATTCGGGGGAACCTCACATTTATATCGGGCGAGGGTCTGCTTCAAACAGCTTTATGCAGGCTGAGGTAGCGTAACAAATTAAATCAGAGCGGTAACCGATGCGTCTAATGAAACTGCGTTTGTCGCAGACCTGTAATTTACTTAGGACTAATTGGAGTAGCTGTGCAATAATAATGGTTCGAAGAATTTCGTTGCTGTGAACTTGTGGAGGTGTAGAGTTTCATTCCACATGCATGGCCTCGCCAACTCCGGTGCCTCGATTCCACCCAGCACAATCTTTCACTGAAATTATTTCAGAAACTATACGTTGAAGTGAATTGGAGTAAAAACTCTGTCCGACAATTTTTCATTCAACTTGGAGATGGGAAGCCTACGAGTAATTCAGGAATAATTATTAGGTAGAACTCCTTTAGAGCGTACACTACTCTTAAATTTTCCAGAAATATTAAAATTAATGTAGGTAGCACGATTAGTAACTGTTTTTCTTTCAAAAAAGCTATTTAATGCCTGGAAAAAAATCGAGAAATTTCGATTTTGTATTTTGCTGTATTGGAACGTACATTTTATTTTTAATATTTTGCTGTATAATGAAAGTTGGTGCTATATTGTGATGCCTAGGGTTCAGAACCATCCAGAGTGATTTTTGATCCATTTTTCATAAACATTAGTCCAGAGATCAGAGATCATTATGAACATTAGTTCAGAGATGAAAACCTCCGAATAAACATGGAATAAATAAACCATTGTTCCCTCAACTATGCACCGAATTTGAGCGAGATTGGACGACTAGGGCGTAAAATATTATGCTTGAAGGGATTTAAGTTTGCATGTGCACAAATCGAACTAATAATTTGAGGTGTATGGAATTAATAGTGAACCATTTACAGCCTAACCAGAATATTCCGTGAAAATTTCATCAAAATCGGATGAAAACTGTTCAAATTAGGCACGTTTTTAAAAAGGAATACACAACGCGCATGCGCAGTAGCTACCGATGATAGGATTATGTGGAAATAGCTAGAGAATGCTCAAATTAACCACTGCCACCTTTTCTCAAAATTTAAGCGAGAAAGGACGACGGGGGCGTAAGAAAATTATGCATGATGGATTTTACGTTTGTGCATGCGCTGAGTGCCCAAGTGTTGATTTGGGAACAACGAAACTCATATGGGACCATATTCACCCTAACCCGCACATTCCATGAACGTTTCATAAAAATCCATTGAATATTGTGGAATCTATCCGTGTTACAAGGATTTGAGGATACACGACAGACACACAACACACACACACAGACAGAAAGACATGGAACGAAAGTTGATCAGGATGGCCGAAAACGTGAAATGCGAGTGGAAATTTTACCACTGTATAAAAACAAAAAAAAAAACCGTTTGATTTTAATCGAGACTACATCAAAAGTGAAAACAATGCTTCTGCTACCGATAGGTAGAATTGGGAGCAATTTAAGAGATGAAATTTAGCATTTAGGTACCAATACTTCACTAATAGGTACATCCGCACGGAAAATAGTTAATAAACTCGATTTCTCAACGTTAGCATAAATTCCATTGGAACCATATATCACCTGATAATTCCATTATTGGCATTACATCAGCAGATATTTACAAGGAAATTGTTATGTATCCCAGTATCACTATCTAGCGGTTATTGATGGAATTTAGAGCTTGATCGTCTAATCGATAGATCCGCTAGATGCGCATTAGAAATCGCGCTTAGATATTCGAAGGTGTTTTTCAATGTCCAACCCCTTGGGGAAAACGAACCGTTCAATGTACAGCGTTGTCCGTGGTTTTAATCGATTCTTTGGGATTATATTTACCATTAACAAGCAAGAAATCATTACTATTACCTTGAAAGTTTTTGAGATCTCGATTCTTGAATGTTTATCCCTTTAATCCTACCCTTTAGGGTTGACAAAAATTGATGCCGGGCTTCTAGGACATCTAGACCCCTAAATGCGATTTTTGACGAAGGTTTCATAAAGCTTGGTCTGTTAATTTCGCAGAAAAGCCGCGGACTTTCAATGAAAAACCTTGGTTAACGAACAAGGAAAAAACTGAAACACCCCCCGAAAATTTTTTGGTAAGTATACGTTTCAAGATGCGTAGAATCTAAAAATCGAATTAAAATATAATTTGATCTCGCTCAAAATTTAAGGATAGTTGGAAGAGATTAATTTGAGAATTCCCTATCAATTTCAACACAATCCTATCATTAGTAGCTATTGCGGTTGCGTGAATATGTATTACTTTTTTTAACGAGTCTAATTTTCATCTGATTTTGATGAAACTTTCAGGAAATGTGAGGATTGGGCTGTGAATGGTCCACTAATAATTCCATACATCTCAAATCATTACTCCATTTTGCGCAGGCGCAAACGTAAGTCTCTTCAAGTTTCATTTTTTACGCCCTAGTCGTCCAATCCCGCTCAAATTTGGTGCATAGTTGGGGGGAAATGGAATTATTCCATGCTTATTTCAACATGATTGCATCATTATTGGCCCCTGCGCTTGCGCGAAACTGTACTCCGAAAACATGGACTAGTTTTCGTTAGATTTTGATTACATTTTCTGGGAATTTGTGCGTTAGGCTGTAGATTGTACCCTACCAATTTCATTTTTCTCAAATCAAATCATCACTCCATTCTGCTCATGCGCTAACGTAAATTACATCAAGCATAATTTTTCCTTTTTTTTTAAACATCTTTACTGTGCACCGTAAAATTGCGGGATCTTGGAACTGTAAAAGTGTGAACTCTTCTCAGAGGCACGATGCGCCACGTTCTGATCATATACTACATACGGGGTTTAATTATTTTTTAATTATTAATTAAAATTTTGCTAAGAATGAAGTTCATTAAACAACTAACTGGTAAGCAGACGGTTTTTATCATTTAACTGCTATCGTTGCTTCAGTATTGTGAAGTGTGTCTTCATGAGTGAAATTGCTAGGTGGAAATAATTAGTTTATGATAGTATAACAGATGGACTGTTAACTAACAATATTTTGAACAAAAATATATTGCAATCAAGTTGGGAAGTACGTTTTCTTTTCAATTTCAGACCACATGTGACAGATTTACTTTCATTAAAACATTTATTTCACATTAACTGCTAATAGGTGTACACTAAGTTTCAGTCCAAAACTTGGCTTTTAATTCTATGTATTCAACAACACATAGATATTGTAAGTAATAGCACTTCAATCTTATCCACTTTTGTCCACTTTAAATCGTAGCAAAAAAATTGTGTAACTGGTCGTGTGCTTATATAGTTTCGAATTGGGAATTAACAGATGCCTTCAGGGTACTTGGTCGCCATTTTCCGCATTCCAGCGACAACAAAACATTAAACATTTTTTAATTTAGTTCATTAAAAACAAATTTAGTCTGAAGATTACTTTTTTTTACCTTTTTTGCGGATACCTGGTACTTTACGAATACAAAACTTCTAAATACGATTACTCTCACTCAATGAATCAATCAATTCATGAAATTATGCTGGACAACCAACGCAGAATTTGATTCTCTACCAGTTTTCTGGGTTACGAAAATCGTTTTGAATTTTATTCATCTGAAAAAATTTAAAAATAAGTAGAAACTTCCAATCATGCAGCATGATCGTATGAGCAAATTTTTGTTTGGGGATTTTTAGCGAAAAAACTCAATAAAGATCCATTCTAGTCATAAGAACGCGGGATTTATTCGAAAACAGCATGAAATCTCCGATTTAAGATAGAGGCAGAAAATAATTTTGTCTGTCCAGAATCGGATTTTGCCCCAATGTGCGGTGATTCAAGGGGTTTTTTTCTGAAAACTATTGAGGTACTGCCTTTAAACAGAATTTGAAGAATTTCAATTGAGTTTTTTTGTTATTGAAGGACAAACATGTTCATTTATTATTATTCCACTATAACTTACTATTTTTTACAAATATTTTTCACATCCCACAACATTGGATTCATCTAGGTTTTTTCTGAAAAATGTTCACAGGTGGTGTGTGGTGGTGTGTGTGTAGTAATAATAGTGTAGTAGTAGTACCTAACGTTCTGCTGCACATTCGGTAATTTGTCATGCAAGATAAATTATAGTAGGTAGCTACCTACATAAATTAAGAATAATCTTATTCCAACGTAATATACAAATGAGGTATATTTTTGATAGATAGGTTATGGGCAGCATATTTTTTCCTGGAATTACTACTTTTCCTTGGTTTTAGTCAAAATGTCATAGCTACCTCATGGATGTAATCTATTGAGATCAATCTGGGTGAAATTGTTGTTGATGGGTTTCTATTTAATTATCATTATTATTTTCTGACTTCTAGAAGGGGTAATTGTTCCCTCTGCCACACCGAAACAGTGGTTTATTATGCAAAGCCTTCTCCTCTTTTCAACTTGTAATTTCTCATTATATTCTCAATATTCACTCTCTTTTTGAAAATGTTGATCCAAAGACAATAAAAAACACATATTATGTGTATATTACAATATTGTGGATTAATAAAGTGGTTTTCATTCAAGGTAAGAAACAAATTAGGGACTTCTATATTTTTTTTTTGATCTGATTAAAGATCCAGATGGTTTATTGACTTCTCGGCTATGTACAACAAGCACATACACTATTGCAAATGTGGTGATAAGATATTTACAAGTCGTAGGCAAATAATTCAGGTCACTCGTTGCAGTCTTTAGGAATGGTTTGAGGATTGGAAAAAATAACCGGGTTTACCACCAGTGGGTCCTAGCAACACCAATGGGACCAGCAAGGCCGAGGGGAGCAGCAGCCCAGGTGTTTGCGGTCCAGGGAGCTGCAGCCCAGGGAGTGGCAACAGCACGAGCAGCAACGACAGGAGAAGCAACGGCAGCATGAGTAGCCCAGGGAGAAGCGACAGCAACGGGAGCAGCAGCGATCAAACCGGGGTGTCCAGCAGTAATAGCAGCCTGGTTGGCGTGGGCAATAGCGTGAGCCTGTTTGCCAGCAGCGACTTCAGGGGTGTCAGCGGGAAGAGCGAGGGGGATGCCACCTCCGAGGATGTTCCTGGTTCCTTCAGTGTGCTGCTGGATGAGCTGGGCGTTCTTGGCGATGGCGGTGATGGGCTCGTCAAGTGGGACGGGGAGAGCGTTGGGGTTGACGAGGGCGACGGACCTCCTCCTGCGGCTCAACCAAGTCAGGTGTCCGTCTCCGAGGACGGATCCATCGAGATGGGGCTTCCAAGATCCATCTTCGAGTCCCCACTGGATGTTTCCATCACCCCAGACGGAGCCGTCCAACGCAGGCCTCCACTGGCCATCGTCAACGACCTTGAGGAGCACGGGGTTAGCGGCGACGTAGCCGACGAAAGCCAACAAAGCAACCTAAAACAAGATTACGTTAATTTGTACGAGTGAACTCTTTAGGTTTGAGGTTCCATTTTTGTTACACCATTATCGTAAATTTGGTTACCAAGAAAAAAGTAAAGGCTGGTTTACACGCAACGATAAAACAGAACGGTTTGTCTGAACGATAAAACGGTGCATGTAAGACGGAACATATAAACCGTAAGTCGTCACGACTTGTCCGAGTTTGAGCCAGATCAGAAGGTTTGTGAAAAATTATTATCGTTTAGACAAATCTTTCTGTTTTATAGTTGTATGTAAACCCGCCTTGACGTATAAACAAAACTTTGGTTATAAAATTGGTTTTGAAATACATTGAACTAAAGCAAGTTGAAATAGTGGTAAGTATATTGAATTTTTACAGGGAGTATAAGTACATATAAGTGATAAGTGAAAGTATAAGTGATTTACTTGCAAGTTCGTTAATGTAAAATCAGTGTAGACACTTTTTTGACATGGATTTGTCTTATGGCTGGTGGTAATTCCCGTGGAGGTAGAAACTTTAAATTTGGCATGTAGTTTCTTTAGGACTCAAGCTTTAAGCAGATTATGGCTCGGATCAGCTGAGTGGCTCCTACAGTTAATTTCTCTCCTATTCACCCTAGGAATTTGAAAATTTGTAGGGAGACTCTCCAGGACATTAAGAGACGGGTGAAATTAGGCTCATTCCTGATCAGCTAAGTGAGCTAAATTCTCTTCTGCTCATCCAAGGAAGTTAAAAATTGATAGGAGACTCTTTGGGACAATAAGAGAAGATTGCGAATCACTCTATGCAAATTACTTAATTTCTCCCTTACTGCAAAATACAGACATATCCATGATTAGATATTCTTCCCAGTAAGGAAGAAATTCGGAACCTATAGATACTACCGAACCTAGATAATGCATGAGTTAGCAGTTTGCATCCGAGTCTACCTGTAGGTAGCATTTTAATCGTACCTATTATAACAGTCATACAAAAGTTAAGACGTGGCCAAGTTAGAACAAATGCCTAGTTTTTCTGGCTCAGGAATATCAACAAAATAATTATCATGCCTAAATCAAATGAAATTCCTCACCAGATAAGTCCGCAGCATTGATTGATAATTACATTCAGTTGCTTTTTCTTGATAAAATTGAGCAAAACCCAAACAAATCAATGAAACCTCACACTCAAAATGTTATTTATTTATTTTTTTATTTTTATTTATTTATTTATTTTTATTTTTTTTTTTTTTTTTTTTTTTAATACAGTCTAAGTACTGAAAATTGTGCCATTAATAATTCAAATTCACCAAAACAGTTCGACCACACGGCACCATATTCTTCGATAAAAACATAAAAGAATTATTGACGTTGGCGTGAGGCCACGATATTGTTTATGTGTGCGATTTATCCCTTTAGGCTACGAGCGTAGTGGAAACCTAATATATCTGGGGTGCCGCTACAAAATGTGTAAAAGATAATAATTATCCATACTTTTTATATATTATAAGCTGTTATTCTGGCCTTGAACAGTATGAAACTTAAATACCCCATGCAATAATGAAAACAAGAAAAAATCAATGCAGACCTAGATCTCAAATCGTGATGGAGAATGTTAAATTTACTAAACGTTATTGAAATCCTGTCCTACGGTACTGTGTGTTTGTATTTACCTAATTGTAATTGCTATCTGCATAAACGAGATGTTGATGTGATAATGTATTTTTTACTGACTGCGAACTGTGATTAATCGGTAAAATGTATGGAAAGTTATTATAGGTTGACATAATTTGTTGTAATCCATAAGAAATACAAAATCTGTTAAGGACAAGTATGATATAAGGACTCACTTTTGCGAACATGTTTAGAATGGACCTCCTGAGTTAGGACTGTACACTGAATCCGGGTGTTAGGCGTCTTTATATACCACGCACAACAGTTTGAGGTTCCTCAAGGTGAATTGAAGGGAGGGATCTCAACTTTTGTCCGATTTGCGAAGCGTTCACCGAAGAATTTACTCCACGTATTACACGATAGGGTTCCCCGTTCTCTCACTACTTACTATTCTTTTGTAGTGTTTATTGTCCAAGTTTCACGAGACTTTCGATCACAACTTGAGAATTTTCAAGCACCATTGGAATTTCAGAAGTAGTTAGGTAGGCATGTTCTCCAGCCTGAAAAGTTCACGAACCTAAAGCTATGCCGCTGTCCGACATGATAGCTTTCTCACTGTTATTATTAATACACACAACAGATCCCTTCTTTAAGGAAACGCTGCAAATTATTACATAAAGATTTATTTTCGAAAGGTTCATTTAGAAAACTCCAAACTCGACGATAATTTTTTTTTAATATATATATATAGGTTCTCGAGGGTTGGTCAATAAATCAGGTTGTTTCCTTACGCCGACGTTTCGTCCTATTTATTAGACATCTTCAGGGCTGAGGGATGTTATTGTCCTATTTCATTCTATACTGTAGATCATGTTGTAGTTAGTAAGCAATGTGTGAAAATAGGTACTATAAAATCTCAACATCTTATTTTAAGAAGAAGTCTCATATATATATATATATATATATATATATATATATATATATATATATATATATATATATATATATATATATATATATGAAGTGTGAAGTTATTGACTGGTATGTATGTAGTAGAGGTGGTTTTCTTGAGGATCAGTCATAAGTCATTTGATTTGCCAAATTTTAGGTAAAGTTTATTACCATTCTCAAGGCCTAGGGAGAATACATCATTAGATTAGGATTTTATCTACGGTTATGTAAACATTATATCATTACATTCTATTAAACGGTTCTTAAATTAGAGATATTATCTGAGTTACTTACATGGAGTAGTAGGTATACAGTTCAGTTTTTTCACAAGTATCACAAACTTATAGGAACTTTGGACAGATTTGTATATTATAGGTAAATGCTGAACTGTTAGCTCGAGAGCTTTCTACATACTGACTATTGGCTTTAGAATTTCTTCGGGTTGGCGATATAGGTACCTGGTTTTGAGAGCGTAGGTAGGTCTGCTGTGGCGTGGTAGGAGTTATGTACAATGGAAGGATTATAAGATTACTTTCGTGAAGGGTCGGTTGTAACGGAGTGTTTTGGTGGTATTTTATGTATAAGGTTTGAGTAAGTTTTATTTAGGTTGTCAACGTCGGTTTTCTTATTGAAGGCTCGGTCTTTATTTATTTCAATATGTATCATTCCTTTGAGTTCTAGTTTGTAGTAGTTTTTTTCATAGCATAGGATTTCTGTTTTATCTAACTGAAATTGATGGCAAGTTTGGCGGAAGTGAGAAGTTAAAGCGGACGGGTCAGTTTTATTAGGGTTTTTAGGGATTGAGGTGCAGCTATATGAATGTTGGTATGTCCTGGCTTTCAGGTATTGTGTTGAATGGCCTATGTAGACTTTTCCGCATGACTCTTCACATGGTACTGAATAGATGAAATTTGATTTGAGAGTTTTTGGATCGGAGTCTTTCGTTTTCGTCAGAAGGGTGTTTATGGTTTTGGGACATTTAAAGGCTAATTTACAATCAGGTTTTTCTGAAGTGAGAGTTTTTGATATTTGTTCCGAGAGTGATTTAATGTAGGGGAAGGAATAGTCCTAGATATTTGTCTATTGTTGTTTGAGGTTTCAGGGTTAATGGGATTGATAGGGTTAGTGTTGAATGAAATGCTAGTTTTGATTAGTTGACATATTAGTTTATGTGGATAGTTGTAGAGTAGAAGAAGATCAACAATTGTGTTGAAGTTTTATAGTATTTTCACACATTGCTTATTAACTACAACATGATCTACAGTATAGAATGAAATAGGACAATAACATCCATTCATCATATATAGGTATTTATATATATATATATATATATATATATATATATATATATATACGGCTTCGCGCCTCGCCGGGGGGCTTCGCCCCCCTGGACCCCCCTAATCTGTACTCGGCGCTTCGCGCCTCGCCGGATCTTTTCTCTTTTCTACTGCGTAGAAAACGAGGATAATTTGCTATGCAATTCTTAGCCTGAATCAACTTAGTTTTGGAATGTAGCCAGTTACGTAAGGAGAGGGAAATTGGTAGCTTGAAATGTAAACATTTATCACATAATTCAAGCGCTTTCCAACGAGTGGCGAACGATTTTTGTGCGATGAAAACTGCGGAAGTTTCATTCCCCTAACAACGGCTGGGTTGTACGTGAAAAACACTGAAATTGTGACACAATCTATAGCAACTACTCGGATGTACGTGAAAATCATCTTTAATTTCGTCCCGGACGTTACAAAAAAAATTATTGGGGGTCGGCCTAAGAATTGCATAGCAATTAATACATATAAGAATCAAACTCATTTCGTGTGTCAATTGAACAACAACTTAATCAAATAAAATACAACAAGTGATTACATAGAAGTAAAGTACCTTCGCGGGGAAAATAGAAGAAAGTAAATTAGAAAACAGATGGCCTGGAGATGTAACATCTGTGTGAATCACAGTCTAGTAAAACCTTTTGTTTCCTTCCCTCATAACCTAGCGTTGCAGTTGGGTTCTCTGTACTAGCTTGAGGCCCACCAAGTGATCGTCGTAGAAAAATGTATCGTATGACGTTATATTGAAGCAAGAAACACCTGAGTACATCATAATTATTGGTTACGCAGAAACTACCATATAATCTACGATTCTACAGCCGCTCTTCACTTTTGAAGAAGTGCTTTGAACGAAAACCCCACGAATGATCTCATCTTTCAAAAGTTTTTAGGTATACTTGTAATGTTAATTCAAAGTCCAAACAATAAAATTCAACTGATAACGAAGACAAAAGGTGTGATCTCTGCTTTAGATTGAAGGTAAGTAAGTACTTGTGATTCGGCAAATATAGTGAATAATACGACACATTATGCTGGTTTTGCTAGCGTATCAGCTGATCAGGCTCCTCAAGCAAGAAGTACGTAAGGTCATTCACCCATCATGTTCTCTCTCTCTCTCTCTCTCTCTCTCTCTCTCTCTCTCTCTCTCTCTCTCTCTCTCTCTCTCTCTCTCTCTCTCTCTATCTCTCTATCTCTCTCTCTTTCTCTCAGACGCTTTCTCTTTATTTATTTCATTTTTCTCAAGAAAGCAAATGCCCCTCACGAAGGCTGGACCCAGGAGTACCTGTAGAAAGGCCTATAAAAAAAATATATATATATATAGGTATATATATATATATATATATATATATATAATGTAAATAGTTTCCCCCAGATGTCGATTATGGGCCACTGTGCACCGAAGCGGTCAGGGGATTTCTTTGAAACTCCAGTGCCCAAGTTTATGAAACTAAGTTCAAAATCACAAATGCTGTCCAGTTGGCCCTGAATTGCTTTGAATGAACTCTTAAGGGTAACACTGAAGGGCTGACATATTGAAATCAGGATTTCATTTCATTTATTTTTTTTATTTTTTTTCGATAGATAAGTGTTATTGAAAAGGTAGAATGAAACCATTTGGGTAGCCCCTAAGGTCAACATGAGTGTGAATAAGAACTAGTATGTATAAGGACTTGTAAAGTGTAGGTGTTTTATTCCATTCAATTTATTTTCTCTTGGTAGATGCTTACGTCCATTTAGTTAAATTTAGCCAATGAACCTACTATGAACACCACCACCACCACCACCTACCATGTTTTTGTCTTACAATCATAGACCAGTGATCTTCGTAGAAGGGCCGTCTAAAAATCTGGAAATAAGTCTGAGTAATAATTTGCAGCATTTTAAATTATGAACAGAAGGCGGCTGTTAGCGAATTTTTGAAGAAAATTAAGCTATTGCTCTCGCCTCAAATCTCAAAATTTGTACAATGTGAATTTTTGAAAACATTTTATGCAGAAATCCGTTTCAGGCTATTCTGAATCATATTCTGAAGTTTAACGCATTTTTTTATGTATGTATATATGTATGTATATATGTATGTATGTATATATGTATGTATGTATGTGTCATTCCAGACGATAACTGTCCGTAGAATTGTGCTAGAAACTTCAAACAAATTTTAAAATGTTAAGGACACAAAACGAAAGTTCAAGTTCGTTGGTCAGCATGATCGGATTACATCTTCGGGTTGAAATTTTCAAAAATGTAGTCAAAAATTTCAAAATAGCCTGTTTATTGCGATTTGTTGTGCGAAATAATTTTTCAGTATACTAACATATGGTATATTCGGAATCAGCGTAAAATTTCCTATAAGAATATGTGTCAAGTTTTCAAAAATTTCAAAGTTGAAAAATCAGTCAAAAATCGAAATAATGGCGTTCGGTAGTTGTAAAAATTGGTAATATTTGTATGAAACATTGTCCAAATTCAGATTGAACTACTCTTATGGAAGTATCCCTGCATAACCAATCCTAGAACCATGCTGTTTAAAACGTAGGTAGTAGGTGCTTGTTAAAAAAAAAATGTAATCACAACTGATGAGTTTACTCTGTGAAATATTCCGTCCTCCGATTCTCTCGGTCGCTCTCTTTAATGTTTTACGCTCAACTGTTTTAGGACTTGATGTAGCTTTATGATAGGATACTGTTAAGATTTCAACTGCCTTCAATACTGACCACATTGGACATCGAAATCTATGAATATTTAGCTACATTTGTCTCTAAATCTACAAGATTAGTTTAATAATAATAAAGTATGAGTATATACCTCCTAATTATTTTTAATAATTTGATTTCATGTTTGTCTATCAAAATCATAAACTAAAATTTCTCTACACGATCAATAGCGACTGAAATGTCGAAGATTTATTTAAAAAATTCGCTCATGGGGTCATGCTGCATGACTGGACTTTTTTTATACTTATTTTACCACATTTGGATGGTTTGGATTCGTGGGTTTGGGTTCACTGATTGGACCGGTGTGCATTCGCGAAAACCTAAAAATCGTCAAAGGCGAAACGCTGCTATAAGTCCGCAAATTTTTGAAGGACTTTTCAGGAAATGAGCTGGTTAGCTAAGAGGGCCCCTATATATATAATTATACTCTATTATTATCGAACTATATGTTGCATGTGTGCATTCGCTTACAAAAACCGCTTCCATCACCTGCTTTTTAAGATCTTACGGCCAGCATTCCCTTTAAGATCGGAGGGCAGATGAAGGTTGTCCTCAAGGTGATTGCTTATCGTGGAATTACGCTTGGATTACTCTCACCGAAATAAGCTACTGCGAACATTCATCAGGGGTAAATATCGACGCAGGTTCAGTACGCTTGCGACGCGGTTCACCTTAGTCTCTTTAGGCTTTTCATTAATTGTTCAGTTTAATAATTTCGAAACCCAAATGGTGAATGATTGATAAAATTTTGAGAAAAAAAAATTGTGGTAAAAAGATTGAGAAAATTTTGAGAAAACAATTTGACGGAGCTATTGTCCAGGATTCGGATGTAGCAATTTAATGCTCTACTTCCGAAGTTTAAGTACCTACTTAAACATTGATTAGAGTTTGAAAAAAAAGACGTACCGCAGTCAAGCAGCAAGCATGAGCGATTTTTTGCAAATTATTGTATTATATCAAAGTTAATAATATCATGTGAATTTGAGAACTTTGAAAGCATATAGGTAATTTTCTAACAACCAATTTCATGGACAAAAAAACTTATTCTAAATAATATTCTGATATTCAATACCGGCTAATCGTTTGAACACAAAAATTATGGAAATTCCTAAAATTGTCATGTATCGTACTATTTCTACTTTTAGCGAATTTTTGAAGAAAATTAAGCTATTGCTCTCGCCTCAAAATTTGTAGAATGTGAATTTTCGAAAAAAAATTATGCAGAAATCCGTTTCAGGCTATTCTGAATCATATTCTGAAGTTTAACGCATTTTTTTATGTATGTATGTATGTATATATGTATGTATATATGTATGTATGTATGTATGTATGTATGTATGTATGTATGTATGTATGTATGTGTCATTCCAGACGATAACTGTCCGTAGAATTGTGCTAGAAACTTCAAACAAATTTTAAAATGATAAGGGCACAAAACGAAAGTTCAAGTTCGTTGGCCAGCTTGATCGGATTACATCTTCGGGTTGAAATTTTCAAAAATGTAGTCAAAATGTTCAAAATAGCCTGTTTTTTGCGATTTGTCGTGCGAAATAATTTTTTCAGCATACTAACATGTGGTATATTCGGAATCAGCGTAAAATTTCCTATAAGAATATGTATCAAGTTTTCAAAAATTTCAAAGTTGAAAAATGAGTCAAAAATCGAAATAATGCCGTTCGCTGGTTGTAAAAATCGGTAATATTCTTCAAAAATTCGCTCATGGGGTCATGCTGCATGACTGGACTTTTTCTGTATTCTTCTTTTCTCAAAGGGATGTAATTTCAATCAATTTAAGAGGCTTAATAGTAGTATTGAAGCCAAATTTAAAAAAATATATTTTTTTTTTAAATAGAAGAGTTTTTTCATGAACCCTAAGACGGCAAGCAATTGTTTCCCTTGCTTCGAAGTCGTTATTAGCGAAAATTAACAAATTTTCAAGTATCGGATTTCTCTTTGACCTATTGTTATTGCCTCCGTGTGCCCCTTCAAATCAGGGCTCAATCACTTCCTAAACATGTATAGAAAGATCCCAAACCGAAATTAGCTGCGACTGCCCTTCCGTGCCAGCGCTCAGTGAAATACGAAAAAATGTTCCAACAGTCTCGATTTCTTACTATGTAAACAATAGATATGAGGTGTATTTCTATCAAGCGAAGCATAACTCTGGTCGCCATGTTCATCTACTCGTACAATAATATCTCTGAGTCGAGATATGTAAGTTCCTATATGAGTGAGATTATCGCACAAAGAGGTAACGCTGATGATGCTGGACGTGGAAAATGAATTGAGGAAGAATTTCGGGATTCGATTCAATGAAGGCAAAGATGAGGCGGATTAAGTCATGGACATTGATTATGTTGATACCTATTGGTTGTTATTATTGGTTGATGTTGAGGTGTTGGGAAGGTGACCTTTATTATGCCTTTATCTTACAAAAAACCAATTATTTTATTGAGGCATTGCTTATTTACCAAGCTATGTATCAATATCACACATATTTTCCCTAAAATAAAATCTTAACTATCTACTGGTAGCAGAAGCATTGTTTTCACTTTTGGGGGAAGAAACGTTTATTATCTCCAAAATCTAAATTTCTACTCGCATTTTACGTTTTAGACCATTCTGAACAGCTTTGGTTCCGTGTTGTGCGTCTTTCTCTCTCTCTCTCTCTCTCTCTCTCGCATGTTTAACATGTTTTACCTTGCTTATTTCAAAGGTACCTTAGAAACTTTTGTGTGAGTGTGGGTGTCTGTCAGGGAACTAGGAAACTCATCAAAAAAATCGTAGAACCCCATTTTTGATCAGTTTTCCACGTGGGGTGGACACTCGTCAAATCTTCATGAAAGAGCGACTCATCGAAAAATGGAATCCAATAAATTTATCCGTTTAATTCAGTTATGAGTCAGTATCAATTTTTTTCGACTAGAATCCAGCACTGTCGAGACACTCCTCAAAAATTACCTTGAAGAAAACTCATCGAAAAGGAGCTGACAGGAAACTCGTCAAAAATGGTGGTAGTAGTTGACGGATATCGGTCTACTTTGGGTCAACTATCTGCCATTGTTACAGCTCAACGCCACCATGAATAACTACCTGGCCAAAAACCTAACCTTCCAAATAATAGCCGAGACGTACCTAGTTACCCTTCTTTATGATCACGAAAGGCTCCAATTACCTAGTCTCTCTAATCTCATAAAAATTGTTCGATATCTTCACAAATATTAATTGCTCACCATGCTTGTGTAGGCGAGGACGTCGCAAAGGGCCGAAAGTCGCGAGAAAAGCAGCCAATTTTAACATCAATTTTAAGGCCTTTTATGGCCCGAACGGTGTACGGACATAGCAGATTTGGAATCTACACAACTCCAAACGTGAAATGATTGAGTGGGGGGTTATAAAAAATATTTGCTATACGATTACAAAGGCTTATTATTGAAAATAATAAACCAAAAGGGAGAACGAGAAGGCAGGAGAACATCGATGGTAACTTCCCACAAAAGTGATCCGATATGAACACACTCCATCTTCGAGATTGATCATTGCTGTTACCTCAAAGGTCTGAACATCGATGGTGCGGTATTGTGTACCTACCGACCCTTAAAGATCACTAGAGTGCCTTTCCCTCCATATACCCGTGTTTTTTGGAGTCATGTTTTTTACCACTGTAGTGGATTTATATATGTTCTACTTGGTGTAGGTAGACCAAGTGGGACGTTGTGAAAAGTACCCATATCTTGGTTATGCGGGTTAGTCCCACAACTACCATACTTGAAATAATCACTTAGGTACGAATGTACTCAACTACTAACAAGGTATCACAACGATTTCTTACAGATGTCACCACTGGTCTGAACGTGATGCGATTTACAGGAGAGTGTCTAGAGCCTACCTCTCATAAGCCCTGAAAACTTCGTCGCAATCGGAAGGAAATTATAATAGCAGCAAGGATTTGGGAACCCTTCGTCAGGAAGAAAGACTAATAAACACGAGACCAAATTCGTTTATTAAGCTCTGAAACGCAAAAAGAAAGTTGAAATTTTTGTTTTGGAGGACAATTTATTTTGTCTTCAAATGAGATCACAATACTTCCGCAACCGCAATTGGTTGACTCATTAAAAAAGTTGGCTTTTATGTTGAGCTAGATCGGACATGGAAGATAAAATAAATCCTACCTAGGTAATAATGATAAAAATAAAATAAGCTGAATGACCAGCTTTCAATACCAAACGATTTAAACAATATTCGTAGAAATGTTTTTAGTACAGTAGACCTACTGTACAGAACAAAGTGATACCTAACATTGTGAAAGAGTTCCCGTCAGAATCCCAGAGAAAGCGCTGCCGTCGCTCCGTTGGAAAACAACGGGCGTCGCACGCCTCTTCTCGTGTTCTTGAAAGGCTGAGTTTGGCGTTGGATGGGTGATCCAAGACCTGGAAAACCAATCTACTCCGAACATAGCTCATTAATGCTATTAGTAGGAGTGGGTATCTCTCTGACGGGATACTGTCATTCTCCCCTACCTCTTTCTCGAGGATTTAGGGCCCCATTGCACCTCTGGGGGTTACCTAAATCCTTGATAACTTTCTCGTTACTTTTGAATTATGATATTTTTGGAACAACTTCGGTCCGCGAATCGTTGACCCAAACGTATTTGTTATTTGTGAACTAGAGGTCGGGCTATTTCCCCTTAAATGATGCAAGCTAAGATTTACTTTACTAATGCTGTACAAAAGCCGATTACCTATTCTAAGAAAATTACCAACCAAAGTACCATTCACAGTTGAGTTTACCTGTCCTGGGGTCTGAGGCCTCCAAATCCGGTTACTTCCTTCACTTATAACGGTTGGGACTGGCACACAGTGAAGCCTTCCGAAGGTTTGATTTGATTATTTTCCTTTCGATGAGTTTCCCCTTAGGAGCGTTTGACCAGTTTCCACAGGGGACAGGAAAGTCATCAAAAATAATTGTCAACTACTTTTCATTTTCCAGATTTATATCTGATTTCTATTTGAAATTCTTTTTGACGACTTTCCCTTCCATTCAGTTTTGACCAGTGTCCCACCCAAAGGGGAAACTCCTCAAAAAGCCTCGACCTCACGTTTTTGATGAGTTTCCGTTTGATGAGTTTGTCGTTGATGGTTGTTTGGACCCGTCTGTCGTGTGTCCACAAATCCTTGTAACAACTTAACTTCCACAGTTTTCATTCAATTTGGATACTTTTTTCAGGGATTAAGTGGGCGAGCTAGGGTGCAGATGGTCCCCTATCAGTTTCATTGATGCCAAATCAATACATCGCTCTGCTCATGGGCAAAAGTAACTTCCACCTAGCATTATTTGCTCACGCCCTAGTCGTCTAATCTTGCTCAAATTTGGGGGATACTTGGGAAAAGACAATTTGATCATCCGATATCAATGTCAACGTGATTGTATCATTAGTAGATGGTACGTATGCGAGAATATTGAATTTTTGTGACAAGGTTAATTTTCACAGTTTCCATCTGAGTTTGACGAAATTTCCAAGGAATGTGAGGCTCAAGCTGTAAATAATTCCCAATAAGTTTCATTGTTCCTAAATCAATGCTTTACTCTGCGCAAACGTAAATTCCACCTATCATTTTTTCTCCACTCCTTAGTTGCTCGATCTCTCTCAAATGTTATTGATAGTTGGGGGAACGATTTAATCATCCAAAATCAATTTCAACGCGGTTGTAGCATCAACAGCTGCTGCACATGTGTCAATGTGTAATCCTAATAACAACCTTAATTTCCAGATTTTTCATGTGATTTTGATGAAATTGTCAGGAAATGTGCGGGTTAGGCTGTATCCCCGTACCAATTTCACTGTTCTCAAATTATTACTTCATTCTTCGCATGCACAAACGTAAGGTACTTCAAGCATCACTTTTTTCGTTTCTTAATTGACCGATTTTGACCTTTCACGATACATCTTTATTTACTACTCTTTTTTGTTTTGGAATTTTTCAAGACCATTCAAAACTTTTCAATATACATTTATCATACAGAAACAAGGAAGTTATGTGCAACACCCAACTTAGCAGACTTACCTTTTTTTTCTTGGTTCAGAATTTACGTCTATTGGAGAAAAATTGAGAAAAACTAGTTTGAATAAGATTAATTTTGCTTCATCTCAAGTACATTACAACTAACATTTAAGCAAAATTAATGTGAAAATCGCAAGTTGAAATCAACTGAAAATTAAAAGTTATCAAATTTTATTGATCTGTTGATCAGTAAAATCGTTTTGAGTTTGTTTTTTGGTTTTTCCCCCTTCTTATTTTTCCCCGATTTGACATTTCTAAAATCTATTTAAGTGAATAAAATGATTTTTTGATGTTTGCCTACTATCAGAAAACACTTGTTACCGGAATGAATTATCGTTGGTGATATGAAAAAAGGGTGAATTCCACATTTTAACGGAAATTGACTTTTTTTCACCAACGATCATGTTTCTAATGGAATATTAACAGGTGAAAAAGTCGAAGTCCTAAGTTTGGTTTACCTTGAAAATACATTTGCTAGGACTTCGACTTTTTACCTGTTAATATACGAAACATGATCGTTGGTGAAAAAAAGTCATTTTCCGTTAAAATTTGGAATTCGCCCTTTTTTCATGTCACCAACGTTATGATAACCTGGTAACTCTTGATAAGAATGCATGCGTTCCTTCATTTTAATGATAAAACTAGTAAACGAACCAAAGTTCAGGTTTCCAGATCAACAACTTCCGAAGATTATTGAATTTTAAGCGCTTTTTGATGATTTCGGACCCCTGTGCGCCGTCATGCCGCACAGTGGGACGAAAGACACATTTCCGCAGACATGGGCTATTGGTTCTTAAAAATTGTGGGGAATGATCCTGTGTTTGGCCCATTTAGGTTTCAAGGGTGGAAAACAAGAATATGGAATCAAAATGGACGAATTCTCACAAAAACAGGAAAATTTTGAATTATTTGAATTTTTAAGAT
This sequence comes from Adelphocoris suturalis, assembly GCA_030762985.1. Taxonomy (NCBI): domain Eukaryota; kingdom Metazoa; phylum Arthropoda; class Insecta; order Hemiptera; family Miridae; genus Adelphocoris; species Adelphocoris suturalis. The sequence continues at coordinate 85,991,276 of CM061040.1, forward strand.
TCCGTATCTCGTACACGTTTAATCCCTCATGGAATTAGTTAAATTTTTCTTCAAAACGGAATTCCTCTGTTGAAAATGCCACCTTCAATCGTTTACTCTGCATATCTGTCAGTACACCGAATCGCTATTATTGAGAAGATCAACCCATTCCACTAGTTTCTGATCGGAGATGATTACTGCAAAATTCTTGAGAATGTCCGAATCAAGTGGCAGCCAATACTTTTAGGGACTTAATTTTTGTATAACCGATCTTAATCCCCTTGTCTTTGAGATGGGAATAAAATGATTGGATTTTGGATTCCAAACCCTGTATGTATATTTTTCTTTGGTTGAAGATGATGAAGATTTGGATATAATCAAGTGGAGCGAAAGCCGCATATTCCCGCTGTCAGTCGGTATTTCAACTGCACTGGAATGTTATGATTATTTTTAAACTTGCTCATTGCACCAAGAAACCTCTATTATTAGAAATGGGAACTATATTATATGAGTCGCACGTACTATCACCATGCATTTTGACCTCTTGATAACGACTTTGAAATGACCTATCTGTCCCTGGAGGATCGCAGCGGATATTATTATTTTAAATTTATCTCACTCAATACCTCAAGAATAAGAGAAAAAAGTCCGTTTTCTGAACGACTCCGGAAACTTCGAGTAATCGCTGTTTTTTGTGAAAACTACATTGAAAACGCCTATTTTCAGAAAAAAAAGTTTGCGCTTTATTCAACGCTCTTTTAACCTTGAATGCGCAAATTAAATGTCCAAATTTACCATTTTCGAAGACTCTCCAAATAATACAAATTGCACATCATTCCCATTTTTACCGAAAGAATTCGAGAAAACGCCCTATTTTTTCCTTGCTTGGAAATCCATCATAAACCTGTGATATAATGGGCAAGTTTATTTAGTTTAACGAGGCGAATCCCCCCCCCTATGTAGCGGTTTTTGGTTGTTTCGTCACGCTGTGCGCCCACGAATCTCATCACCTTTTGTTTTTGCGGTACTGTCTAACTATGTCTAATTTGATCCTTTTCTCGTTTAGCTAGAAGTTTCTGGTTCCATGCATTTCTGGTATGCTGTTTCTGGTTGCGCATCATTCTAGTATTCCTTTTCAGGAAAGGAAGGGAAAAGATGAATTTTGTTTTGGTTCTGGTTTGTGATGGGTTTCGGTCAGTTCCCGGCAGCTTTAGTTTCGTGTTTGAGCATTACGAGACTATGATTTTGAGTCGTCCAATTTCCTTGTTCTTAAAATACTACAATACCATTCTGTGCAATGAAGAGATCTTTTTTTAAACTAAATTTTTAACAAGAAAATGAATAAAAACTTTTTACGGGCTCCTAGGATCCAAATGGAACCGCTAAATTTTAAAACTCATATAAAAAGTCGAATAGGGTAATGGTAAGGGTAATGGTTAAGTTATATTTATGATTCCCATCTTAAAATATATAGTTTATGTATTTATTAGAATATATACTTAATTTCAATTTTATCACGATCGCAGGTAGGTTTTCACCCAAAAAGAGAGAAAAAAAAAAATCAAGAGTTGAAAAAAATACTTTAATTTTTTGGATCACGTTGGATCTTTTCCCGCGGCTTATTGTTTGTGCTCATAAGCATAGGTAAGACTATTAAAGTAATATGGGGTCGAATACTTGAAAGTTGCGTTAATATTGAATAAAATGAGAACGCAGCATAATGATTTGATTCCTTTGATTTTCTAACTCAAATTCCTTTGATTTTCAAATCAGAGGAAAATTTGTCGGGTATTACTCGAGGACTCTACTTATTTCAAACAATAAGCCTGAATCGATCAGTGTCATAAGGCGAACGACTACTTGATTATACAATAGGTCATACATTCAATATTAAATTTACTTCAGATATAATTTCCAACACTCAAGGTTTCGCCTTTGATACACAAATAAAGTTCTGACCTCAAAGCTAACTTTCCCCTAATAAGAATTCCAATTTTTCTCGTAGGATGACGAATATAATGGACAATAAAAGTACCAATATTGATTCAATTATTATTATAGGTACTAGTATTATGTCAAAATTCAGGTAAATGAATCAAATCATGTCAGCGTAACTAGATAGTACAGTTCTAAGTGAACGAATGATACCTATTGCAAAACTAATTATTTATGTTTCTTTCACTTTGTCGTAAATTTATAGGTTTCTGTTGGGTAAATAAAAAATTCGTAATTGGTTTGATCCGTTGAAAGATCCAGCTGATTTATTGGCTCATCGGCTATATGTACAACAGGCAAGAACACTATTACAGATGGGGTACTTGGATATTTACAAGTCGCAAATTATTAATTCAGGTCACTTGTTGCAGTCTTTAGGAAGTATTATGTCAAAATTCAGGTAAATGAATCAAATCATGTCAGCGTGCAGGACTAGATAGTACAGTTCTAAGTGAACGAATGATACCTATTGCAAAACTAATTATTTATGTTTCTTTCACTTTTGTGCAGTCAGAGCCAACCACGGAATTTATAGGTTTCTGTGACTGGGTAAATAAAAAATTCGTAATTGTTAAATAAAATCCATAAAAATCTAAAAGTTTGACCTTATGGTTTGAGGATTGGAGCATAAGATCAGGTTTACCACCAGTGGGTCCTAGCAACACCAATGGGACCAGCGAGGCCGAGGGGAGCAGCAGCCCAGGTGTTGGCGGTCCAGGGAGCGGCAGCCCAGGGGGTGGCGACAGCACGAGCAGCAATGACAGGAGAAGCAACGGCAGCATGAGTAGCCCAGGGAGAGGCGACAGCAACGGGAGCAGCAGCAATCAAACCGGGGTGTCCAGCAGTAATTGCAGCCTGGTTGGCGTGGGCAATAGCGTGAGCCTGTTTGCCAGCAGCGACTTCAGGGGTGTCAGCGGGAAGAGCGAGGGGGATGCCACCTCCGAGGATGTTCCTGGTTCCTTCAGTGTGCTGCTGGATGAGCTGGGCGTTCTTGGCAATGGCGGTGATGGGCTCGTCAAGTGGGACGGGGAGAGCGTTGGGGTTGACGAGGGCGACGGACCTCCTCCTGCGGCTCAACCAGGTCAGGTGTCCGTCTCCGAGGACGGATCCATCGAGATGGGGCTTCCAAGATCCATCTTCGAGTCCCCACTGGATGTTTCCATCACCCCAGACGGAGCCGTCCAACTCGGGCCTCCACTGACCGTCATCAACGACCTTGAGGAGCACGGGGTTAGCGGCGACGTAGCCGACGAAAGCCAACAAAGCGATCTGAAAACAGGATAAAGTTTATATTAGATTATGGGCGATAACTATGATTATTTTCGTATCATCCTTCAAAAACTATTCTCATTTCCAAAGTTTTTGGAACCCCAAAAATGTTTTTAATATTTCACCCTTCAAATTTAATCTTTAGGGTTGATCGAAAGTGAAACATTAAAGGGTTCATGACTAATAAAATCACGTATGTAATTTTTAATCCAAGTTTCATCAACTTAGGTCAAGTAGTTTGAGAGTGAAGCACTGGATGGTTGAATCAAAGAGGCTACCTAATATTCAAACGGTCGATAAGTTTGCAGCTACCATAAAAATTATGGAAACTGTGAATTCCAGCATCTGAATGACCAGTACATTTGTACTCGTAACTAGTATTTGATCGTAATTAACACAAGCGCACCACTAATAAACTAACTAAAATCTGATTAACAACTTTTACTGTCTATATTTCTTGACACAATTGAGATGAACCCGAAAAAGCCCAGAAAAATTCTTGTTACTCACTACCTCTATTGAGAATAATTTAATTTAAAAAAATAATTAGCGGAAATCTAAACAAAATGAAATGTACACAAAACCGAAACCGATTTTTTTCCCCCAGAAGTAGCTTATTATAACGATAGCCTATTAGTCATTGTTTATAATTTATAAAACGGAAAGAATTATTGTTTTGCAGGTTTCAGTAACTATTGGTCAACCATATTTGTAGGCTTACATACAACGTATTTTCATCAAGCAAAAAATTATTACTGTTACCTTGAAAGTTTTGAGACCTCGGTTTTTGAATTTTATCCCTTCAATTCTTAATATTAATATATTATATTATTATTAATAAAATTCTTAATATACGTGATGCTGGTAAGATACTCATTTGATCAACATAAGAAGGTGGCTAACCTATTCTTCTCAAAAGCGGAATCAGTACTGGCTTTTAAAAATATGACAATTGAAAATTTAAGGGCTGATTTGAAATTGGTGACATTTATCGACGATTTATTAGATCCGATGAAATAATTGGTAGTTCAATGTAATGCACCAACTGATGCTGCAGTGAATTAACTCGAAAAGCTACGTTTCGTTAAATTATTTCAGTAGAAATCAAAATGTGGTTTTAACATTCTAAATCTACCTAATATGGCCCAAGTACCCTAAATTATTTGATGATCTGTAATAATACTTTTCAAACTCACTTTTGCAAACATGTTTAGAATGGACCTCCTGGGTTAGGACTGTACACCGAACCCTGGAGTCCGGAGCCTTTATATACCACAGCCGGCAGTTTGAGGTTCCTCAAGGTGACTCCCTAAGGTGGGATCACAACTTTTGTCCGATTTCTGAACCTGATCAACTTATTTCACAAATTGCATGATAATGTTCTCTGTCCCCACAGCATCGAACCTTTCAATCTTCACTCTCTGTTGTATTTCATTGCTCCGATCTCGTGAGACTCCCAGACAGCATTACAGCATTGTAGAGGTACTATCAAAATTAAAATTTCACTTTCCTATTATCCTACATTCACGTAGATTTATATTTCACTTTCCTACATTTCCGATTATAGAAAGTATAATGCCCGTGTTACAGTTTTTTTCCAGATTGCTATCTCGCAATAGCAATCGAATCAATGTTTACACTACTTCAGCGTGAAATATTTCTGAATCGGAACCAATGGGTTGCTTTACTTTCCCAATTATTTAGGTTCTTCTTCATAAATTCTGCCCAAAATAATTTAAACTATGCAGATTATTATACAAAGGTCCATTATTTCGGTATTAGCGGGTCCTTCTATGCAGATCATTGGTCTATAATTATTATGCAGCCCCGTATATAGAAAATCATACTACTGGTGTCTCCAAAAAATATTCACATCTTTATAGCTCCAGGATCAGAATATTTTACGGTATTAGTAAATGGAGGAAAATTTGGAAAAAATGACAAGAGAAAAAACAAAGTCTGCCGAGCTGGGAGTGGCACATAGCATCCTCGTTTCTTTATCTTAAATGTACAGATATTGTAATAATCTGGAAAAAATCAAAAGTGGAAAATATTATATAAAGATGTAACTTGAAAGCTTAAAATTGGTCAGTTAATGTATGAAAAAATTATGCTTCAAGTAACTTACGTTTGCGCATGCGCAGAATGAAGTTGTGATTTGAAAAAAATGAAATTGGTACTGGACCACCTGTAGCCTAACCGCACATTCTCTTACAATTTCATCAAAATCGGATGAAAACTGTGGAAATTAAGGTCGTTACTAGGATAACACATTGGTGCTCGCGCATCAGCTGTTAATGATACAATCCTGTTAAAATAGATTTGGGATGATCAAATCGTTTTCCACCAACAATATACAAAATTTGAGCAAATTAACGACTAGGGTGTGAGAGGAAGCTGCTTGTGGAATGTAAGTTTTCGCATGCGCAGAGTAAGGTATTGATTTGGGAACAATGATACTTATAGGGGATTATTTTCAGCTTGACCCGCACATTCCTTGGAGATTTCATCGAATTGAGATGAAAACCTGTCTTTTTGATCGTTTAACTTTACTCCATAGATTTATGGTTTTATGCTTTTTCATGTGGAGAAAGTCACATAATTTTTTATATTGTGGAAATTTAACTTGTCACAGAAATTTCACATTCGCACATTCGCAGCTTCTACTAATGATAAAACCATATTAACATTTATTTCGAATGATCAAACCGTCTTTTCCCAACTATTCACCAAATTCAGGCGAGACCGGACAACTAGGTCGTGAAAAACTGGACGGTGGAATCATGTTACGGTTTTTGTTTCAGTTGGAGTATATCAGACCTTTCAAAACGTTGAGAATAAAATTAAATCCTTAAAACATGCAACTTATGGGAACCGTTTACACCGTTTCATCTACCTTGTTTAACTATTAGAAAATTTTTTTCGAAATCAGGGCCAACAGTAAGGAGTTGAACGATGATGGTCTAAGAAACTCTACAACATAAACAGCTGAATACCTAACCGGAAGGATAAGCAGAAATGATTGATAACTGTTGGCTTGCTTTTGCTTTCCATTCCTGTCGTTGAAACCTTAGTACATTAGAAACACGACGGACGGCAGGAGGCGTATACGGCGGATAGACGGATTTTTTATTCTACATATTTTTGGATTTTACGCATGTTGAAACGTAAACAAACAAATTTTGAGGAAGGGTTGAATTTTTTTATTGAATAAAATTACCCGAAACAAAATGATATTCAAATACATCATCATTCATCATCATTCATTCATCATTTTTCTTATTTTATTTTATTTTTATTTACTACTAATTTATTTGTTTTTTATTTATTCATTTTATTATTTTATTTTATTTATTTTTCTTTATTCATATTTTTTTGCCGTCTAGGGGCTAATCCGCACGAAAGTGGCGAAACCAAAATAAAAACTTTCGAAACTCGAATATACAGCTTCCCTACTT